>MU225431.1:1320034-1349144 GCA_018584345.1 Thuja plicata
ATAAGTTGCAAATAAAACAATAGCCTTTAAAGAAATAATTTGAACCCCTTTTTGAGGATTCTCCTTTTTCAACTGTATTAAACCTTGAACCAAATTGATCAATTTGTTTTTGTAACAAGGTTAATTTAATTTCCTTTTCATCTAATAACTTTCTTTGACTTTCAATAAGTTGATTTGCATTATTCAACTCAACTTGTAAAGACTGATATTCTTTTTCGTGAGTAGAGATCAGTTTCTTTAATTTATTTATTTCTTGTAATGAACAAAGAAGCTCTTCTTCAAGATCAATGTCTTCATCTAATTCAGATGAAGATTCTGTTTGAACTGATTTTGGTTTTTGAACATTTATTATTTCAGCCATGAACAAAGTTTCTCCTTCCTCTCCTGAATCATTTGATTCTTCTTTTGATAAGAGACTCTTCTTTTTGAAGTTTTTAAATCTTTTGTTTTGATTCCAAGGTTTCTTCTTGAAGGATTTTTCAGATTTTTCATCACTCTCATCTTGATCACCATAGGGACACTTTGCAACGAAGTGTCCTAATTGACCACAGTTGAAACATTTAGATTTTCCTTGATATTTCTTTTTCAATTTTCTAACCAGTAATGCTTCAAGGGCATCAGTTATGTCTGAATCACTCTCATCTAATTTTTCAGCCTTGAAGGTTGTTTCTTTTAAAATAGAACTAGTATTATTACTAATTCTCATTTCATATGCAATTAGAGTCCCTTGTAATTGATGTAAGGTCATTTTAGAGAATTTTTTCTTTTCTTCCAAGGTAGAGATTTTAGTTTCAAATTTAGGTAGTATAGCTCTTACTACCTTTGAAACAATATCATGTTCCTCAATTTCTTCTCCTAACCCTCTTCTAGCATTTACTACTTCATCAATTCTTGAGAAGTAGGCTGCTATACTTTCATCCTCATTCATTTTTAAGTTATCAAATTTTGTTTTCAAAGATATCAACTTTGATTCCTTGACCTTTTTGTCACCTTGATAAATAGTTTCTAGTTTTACCCAAATGTCATTAGCAGATTGACAATACATAACTTCGACAAACACATCTTTTGTGAGACCACACAGGATAGAAAATTTGGCCCTTTTATCAAGTTCATACTTGGTTTTATCATCAGGATCAGTGGGTATGCTTTTTGGTACATTATATTTTGTGACAACAATTTCCCACATACGAACATCTAAAGAGTTAATGAAGGCTTCCATCATGACTTTCCAGAAAACATAGTCAGTGCCATCAAATAATGGGGCTCTGGTGAGAGAGGAACCTTCAGCCTGTGCCATTTGAACTTCCAAAAAAAAATCCCTGGATAATCCCTATAGGCAGACCTAGGAAGGGACCCTACACTCTGATACCACTTGTTGGAAGTGATGGCCGCTTAGAGAGGGGGGGGGTGAATCAGAACTGCAGATTTTTAATTCTTTTTAACAAATCTCAAATCTAAACATTTAACATTCAAATAAATGAATACATAAACTGAATCATGAGAAGGAAAGAAACTAGATATCAGAGCAAGTTTAGACAACTCACAAAAGAGGGAGAGACACAAGATTTTGTGTTGAGTGGAAAACCCTCAAAACCATACGGTTTTTTCATAGGGAGAAAAACCACTCCATTGAAATCTTGTGTCTCTCCCTCTTTTGTGAGTTGTCTAAACTTGCTCTGATATCTAGTTTCTTTCCTTCTCATGATTCGGTTTATGTATTCAATTATTTGAATGTTAAATGTTTAGATTTGAGACTTGTTAAAAAGAATTAAAAATATGCAGTTCTGATTCACCCCGCCCCCCCTCTCTGAACTGCCATCACTTCCAACAAGGGCATATACCCATGTGTAGGTTTATCCTATCTCTATTCTATCCACTTTGATCCATAGCAATAACTAGCATGTTTAGAAACAAAGATCAATACATACCTTTTTAATGAAACCATATCAAAATATAATGGATTAATATGTTTGAACAAGAAAAACAGTTAATTAGTAATGGAGATGATAGATTTTTATTCCTGATAATCTATTATAGTGTTCCAATGTTGGCTTATGTTGGCTAATCAACTGGATTTCAAAACCTCTCTTGCAATCAGCCAATTGATTGTATCAGTTTTCAACATATCATAAATTAATCAGTAGATAAAAGCTTTTGGAATAAACTACATATGATTGTTTTAAAAGTTCATTAAAAAATCATATGCCGTTTATTTCAAAAGCTTGTATTTACTCATTAATCCACCAATTGCTAAAGACATCAACCTCTCTTTTGCAACGAGACATACTTTACCTCTTTCCTTTAAGCTTCAACACACAAGTTTTAAATCTATTTCCTTCTATCAATCGTTTCCATTTCATTTCAACATTCCGCAATGAGATCTGTAGAAGTTTCTAAGTGTAAGAGGGATTATGGTAGGCTGCTTTAGTTGCAACTATTAATACGCCAATATTGAAGAATAGAAATACAAGAGTATGTTTACTGTTTCGCTATTTACTCTTTTACCTATGCATGTGATACACAAATGGTTACTTTCTGTCAATTTAAAGATTGAATGAATTGTTTTGTGCTTACTTTTTATCCTGAATAGGGTAGTTTTCCCTACATACAACCTTTTCTTTTTATGATTTGGTTTACATTCTCTTCTAATTTGATTGAATATAGGTTTTGCAAGTATCAACAGAACCCTGATGTTAGCTGTGCTAAGCAAAATATTGTACAGTGGAACCCAAGTTGATATATTTGCAATCTATTGATTAAAGAGCACAACCATTTACTTAGAAACCAATTCTTTACATCACCCTCAATTGGAAATGTTCCCCCTCGTCATGTTATGCCATGTTAAATTCATGTGTTATTTATTATTGTCTGAAATTCGAAAGAGAGGCATTTGATTGTACACATTCGTCCTATATAAATAATGAGGATGGCATCTCACCAACACCATAATTATGCAAAGTCTTAATTAAATTTAAATTTTTTCTTACCCTTGTGACAAGGTGGGAGGCACACAATGTTTTGTTAGGGAAGGATAGGTGCGAAAATACAAAATTGCTAAGGTCTTGTTTGGTTACTGGAATTGAGGTGGAAGTGGGTGAAGAACTTTCATTTTTTTCCTAAATCCACGTTTGGTTCGCTAATTTGCAATTTTGATTTTGGACCCCAAAATAGGTGGCACAATCTTCCCACCCAATAGATAGAATATGATTTCATCTTCTAAATTTCATTTTTTATCAACCCCATTTAATTGGGCGTCCGGTCCGTGCGAATCCATTTAAAGCCTTTTCTTCGTCCTTTGTTTGGAACCTATTGGACTTTGAGTTTGTATTGGCCCTCCGCTTGCAGGAAATGCTGGAAAATGAATTCAGAACCCCCCAAAATGATGAAATGCAGGATGCCCATCAAAATTTTGATCAGCCTGTAGAAGAGGAGCGGTCAGATATTGATGAATTTGGTAGCTGTTGTGGGGATGAAGAAGACGATGAAGAAGAAGAGTGGAGAGACGCGGAAGGATCTGAAGAGTTTTGTTAAGAGAGGCCCTACGAGGAAGATGACGATGGAAGGCACCAAGAATAATGAGAATCCCATGCCGAGTCATGGAAGCACTAACAATCAGTAATTTGTTTCTTCTCTTCCGTGTCGCCATCATTTCTTCTGCTGGAGCGCGGTCCCCATCCACAACGCACATCGCTCTTCCCTGTGTTTTGAAGGCACAAAAGTCCAATGATGTCAACGTAAATCGCAACAAAAAGGGCGTCATGTGATCCATAGCTATACATGGCACGCGATTCTCAGAAAACGCTGCAGCTATTAGAAGAGCCCCCTGAGGAAAAGCCCACATACTCTGCCTCTCTGCAAATCGCAGAACTATCCCATAACAATGGTGAAACTAACAATGATAAGCATAATAGCAGAAACAGTAAGGAAGCTCATCATCAACAACCCAATGAAAGCAATGGTAAGAAAGAGTCCATAAAACAATTGGAGAGAAGGTGAAACCAGGTTTCCTGCTAATAACGAGTGTCGTAATCAGGAGGAGTCAATGCCCAATGCATTGAAAACGGCAAATTCTCCGAATTTTGAACATGGTTACATGAAGAGTAGTCCTGAGGGGACTGTGCCATCTCCTCCTCTTACAGTGCCCCTAGATTACCCTGGAAATTGGCATAAAGGTTGCAGTAATAGGGCATTGGTTCCCTATCAGTCTCACGGGAATCACATTTCAATGGATCCCCCGCGATCATGGTTCCCCATTCCTGCATATCTAACTGGAAGTAATATGTTAATCTGATGTAATATGTTAATCACTATGTGTAACGACTCTATCCGAGCCAAGAAACCGCCTATCGTCAATTCTAATTCTAATTTTGAAATTGGCAATCAAACAGAGAAGATGGATCCAAATAGTCATCTTCTAATTATCAGTCATCTTCCGAGTCAACCAAACGGTCCAAACTATCTTCCGAATACACAAAACCGGAATTTCAAAACCTTATTTTTCAGATAATCAGATTTTGAGTCAAATTCTAATTCCTCAACCAAACAGGGCGTGCAATATTCTTAACTCTTTTATGCAATGTGAAAGTATTTCTCGTTTCCCCAACTAAAAGAACGATTTGTAGCAATAAAAAAGTGTTTTAATTTAAACACTATTATTAATAAATAATATAAAATAAACTAAGACTTAGAATTAAATATATTACTAATATAATAAAGGTTTTGAAATACCTTCTAAAGAACATTATGTTTGCAATTTAAAGAAAGTCTTATTCAAGGAGAGATTTGTATCTACAGCAAAAAGGTTTTTAAAAAGTCAATGAGAACCAAATCTTTATATCAGAAGGATATCTTTATCTTAGTTCTCTATATTGATGATCTTATCTATACAAGGAATAATCCATCTTTATTTGCAAACTTTAGAACAACCACGATTACTGAGTTTGAAATGACATATTTGGGACAAATGCACTACTTTCTTGGTATAGACATATGGCAAAAAAAAGATGAAATATATATGTCTCATAAAAAATATGTTTTTGAGATATCCTACAAAAATTTCAGATGCGGAGTTGCAAACCAGTTGTAACATTTATTGAAGTTGGACTTAAATTGTCTACTTTAGATGTGTTAGATCTAGTGAACCTCATTCTCTATAGACAACTGATTGGAAGTTTGATCTATGTAACTACTACTCATTCATATATCACATACGCAGTGAGTTTTGTCTCAAGGTTCATGTCAGAGCCTAAGGAAACACATTGGAATGCAACTAAAAAGATTCTTAGATATATTAAAGACATTGAGTTATGATCTCAGATTTAGCATTCAGAGGATAGCAGATTAGTTGACTATACAGATTCTGATTGGGCAAGTTCTACATATGATCAGAAGTCTACTTCCAGTTACACTTTTAACCTTGATTTTGCAGTATTCTCTTAAAAGTCTAAGAAACAACCAACTGTATCACTTTCTACAACATAAGTAAAATACAAAGCTACAACACCAATAGCTTGTCAAACTGTATAGTTAAGAAGACTATTAGAAGAATTACACAAAATATAGAATGGACCTATCTTGTTGTATTGTGACAACAAAGAATCCAGTCTTTCATTGAGATACAACATCATTATATCAGAGAATTGGTTCAACAAGGGTTGATCGAAATTGTGTACTGCAATACAAAAGAGCAGATTGCAAATATCTTCACAAAGGTTGTAGCTTGTGAAAGGTAGCTTGTGAATGGTCATTATAGTAGAGAATGACAGCCTTAATGTCCATTACGGCAGCCTTTCTTGATTTTACAGTCCCATATTAAATATATGGTTGAATGTATTTACTTTGTAGTTGATAATTGCAACTATTTAATATTATATTTGTAATATTAGTGAATATGGTTGAATTTCGTAATGTCACCTCCTTTTTAGTTTTCTATATAATAGATAACCTGCTCTCATTTCTTTAAGGCAATTTGGGGTTTTTGTATATTTGCTTGTTTTGTAAAAACAAAATCACCTTTTTTTTATTCAATTGTCTTCACCTATTCAATTGTCTTCGCCTAGTACTACTTGAGCTCAAGTTAATCTTCTAGTTTCCTTTCAATCAAAAACAATTAATCTCTTAAGCTTTGGAAAGCCTTTTAAAAGTTAATTTCCCAACCCATTTTTACTCCAATGGTCAATCCTAAGTTCCTAAGCTTCACCTTTTTAACCTTTATTTGAGCATTTGAATAAAGTTAGTTATGTTCATCCATTTAAAAAAAATGGTAATAGAAGGCTTTCTCAAATGTGCAAATGTGTAGCTACAGCTACTATAGAATACAGAGATGCAAAATGTAGAAACTGAGATTGGTCACAGCAACTACTTGACTGATGCGATGATTGGGAGGATTGCAAAAAAAAGATTTGTTTAAAAGCTTACAATGCCAAAGAAAAATGCGGTGGCTGTGTAAACATGTTCTGTGGAACCTATACATCATATATGAATACGCACCGAGTATTTACAATACCACTTTGTTTTGAAAATTCTCTGGCAGACATGCATGTCAAGGTGAGGTCAAAAAGCAGAGTACCTGAGCTGTCTAGCAAAATGTTCAAAAGAAATGTGGAAAATCAAAGAACGCAGCCTAATTGTTTGACAAAATGCCTCACCTTAAGGAAAGAAATGAAATAACTGCAGAATATGCACGGAATTGCTTTGTTGAAAAGGCAGTGGAAATTAGAAGATGCAGTTAACAAGTGCAACGCCAAATTCCGTAAGTTTTGCCAGTCTCCTCCGATGAGAGCTTTGGAAAAATGTGTGGAAAATTGAGCAAAGAAGAGAGATTAGGGATATTTGTCAGAAATTATAAATATAAATACTCTAGCAAATTGTCAAACTATTCAATGCGTGGAAGTATGGACAACCTGCAAACAGAATGATAAATTACCCCAAAGTGTTTGCGTATGGTTGAAAATCATACACAGTGAAGAAGTGTACATAAAGCACTTTAACATTAAACGAAATGCCTCAAAAAAATTTGGAACACAAACTTCATGGTTGCACGACATGCAGAAAATCTTTTTGTTGAAAAGGCTTTAGAAAATTTGAAGCAGTTATAATTGGCAGGCTGTGCGCAAAATAGATTTGTTTCGGAGATCATAGAAGCTTCCAAACAAATGCAATACTTTGTAATAGCATGAAACCCGCGCGACCTGTTTGACAAAATGCCTGGTGGAAACGTGCTTTTAGCATGTGGAAGCTTGCACAAAGTGCAGCACCGTGGACTGTTTGACCAAATGCGAATCAAAGGTGCGTTTCAGGGAATGTGATGATTGCAAGTTTCTACAGATAATAAATCTGTTGATAAAGCGTCGAAAACATTAAAACCAAACTCTACAACCTTTTGCCAGCATCCCACTAGCCGTACCAATATGGAAGTTTATGAAAAAGGTATAAACATCAACCAGAGCATAGCGGAGAGGATTTTTGTCAGATATTATAGCTGGTAAATTCACAATTAGATATGCATGCGAAATGTGAATCATAGACCGCACACCCGAATTGTCCGATAGCAAGGTCAAAAAGTTCTCACGGTAAGGAAAGCAAGGTGCGGAAACGCTTTCCTAATGTCAATATAGAAGGGACGTAAGCAATTGTGACCTTTTAAAATTCAGATCATTAAGATGAGCACTCAAAATGAAGAACAGTACACAGAACAATCAACAAAATGAACACCTAGATTTACGTGGGAAAATCCTTTCCGATAAAAAATCCACCGCTAAAGTCAAATCCTTTTGTATTACCGTATATTTGATTACAAACAAAATACAGACTTCTATGATATTCGATAAACCTTTTTCCATTCTGCAGCACCACTTGATTAATCGTCTTAATCTTCATGGAAGCTGCATTGAAGAAATAACCCACTGTTGGTTCATTACAGATTCCAGTAATTTCAACAATCACCGAATTCTCCTTCGAAACGATGCTGAGCTCTTCCATCCTAACCAATCAGCGCGTCTATTTTGTCCACCTAGGCCCACTGTCAATTCTCGTCAACGTTTGACCAACATCGAACAAAAGACTGCTTCGATAGAGTCCTTTTCAACTCGTTCGTGATTAATTCCCACCGAAACACGCACATCGTACACTTGACAGTTTGCGTCATCACTTATCAAACAAAGTGCACAAAGCTTCCTCGACACATAACCTAGATCGGTTGAAAATAACTTTCGAGTATCCTTCCTCAAGGTTTACTCGATGTCCGGTTTTCTTCAATAACATTCCGTCGAACAAACTAAAGTTCATTCCTTTGAAACAAGACCTCAAATAACAAGAACTTCCGCTACACCCGTTATGTTGTTGTCTGATGCTTGTTTTACTCGAGCAAATAACATATCGTATACGCTCGCTTCCACTTCATCGAAAGTCAACTTTCGAAGAACTAATCGTGCATGTAGTCGACATGGCATATCGAATAAGATACACTATCGATAAACTGCAGACCATTCTCAATCGGCAAAAAAGTTCTTTGATGAAGCTATTTCGGTGAACCAAAAACTATTGTTCTTCGACAAGGCTGCAGAGCAAAACATAGAATGTTACCATAGCAAGTATGAGGCACTACTACTCAACAAGATCCCACTTGACAAAGTACTTGTTGGTGTCCACAGAACTCAAAAGAGCTAAAAAAATATCAGGGGCACTGAGCCCCATCAAATTTGCACACCATTTGAACTTAGTTATGCTCACAGGTTAGTCAACACATCTGCAACATTCTCCTGACTAGTGTCAACCTTTTCAAGACTGATTTTCCAATCTTCTATCATGTCACGAACAAAGTGATATTGCACATCAATGTGTTTTGTTCTAGCATGAAAAGTAGGATTTTTAGCCAGACAGATTGCAGTCTGACTGTCACAACGGATAGTGATCTGCCCTGCATCAAAACCAACATTAGAGCACAGACGCTTAAGCCAAACAATTTCTTGACAAGCACGAGTAGATGCCATGTACTCTGTCTCTATAGTGGAAAGATAAACTATTGCTTACTGCTTGCTCATCCAACTAATAGCACCACCATTCATCATGAACACATATCCATTGGTGGATCTCCTTCTTTCTATGTCCCTTGCCCAATCAGAATCCACATAGCCTTGAATGCTTATAGATCTTTTAGATCTGGCTGAGCTTCCCTCATAACATAAAGCATACTGACATGTACTCTTCAAGTATCTGAACACTCTTTTCATAGCATCCCAATGTGTCTTACATGGATTATACATATAACAACTCAATACTCCCACTGCTTGAGCAATGTCTGGTCTAGTACTGACCATTGCATACATCAAACTGCCAACAACACTAGTATAAGGTATCTTCTTTATGTCTTCAACCTCTTCAGAATATTTCAGACTATCATTAACAGAAAGCTTCGTTCATTGTAACACTAGAACAACTTGTTGTTTGTAGTCAGACATACTAAACCTTTCAAGAACATTAGTAATATACTTTCTCTAACTAAGACAAAGCTTTCTATTTGATCTAACCCTTTTGATTTCCATCCCCGGAATGTACTTTGTTGCTCCTAAGTCTTTCATTTCAAATTTAAAAGACAACTAAGATTTAAATTATGAATTCATACTTTTACTATTGCCTATAATCAACATATCATCTACATATAAAGAAACAATAATTATCTGACCATCTTCAACTTTATAATATACACAGTGGTCAGATTTAGATCTCACAAATCCCAAAGACAAAAAATATGTATCATATTTGTGATACCACATCCCAGGTGATTATTTTGAACAATAAAGAGACTTCTTAAGTTTATATACCATATGTTCTTTACCTTTCTTCACAAAGTGCTCTGGCTGGGACATATAGATTTCTTCTTCAATGTCACCATGAAGAAATGTTGTTTCCACATCCATTTGCTCAATCTCAAAGTCATACGCTGCTGCAAGTGACAAAAAAAATCTAATGGACGTCAACTTTTCTATAGGAGAAAAATTTCCCCACAGTCAATTCCTTCCTTCTGAGAATACACCTTTGCAACTAGTCTTGCCTTGTACTTTTCAATACTGCCATCCAAACCATACTTTTTCTTAAATACCCACCCATAATCTTTCTACCTTTAGACAAGGGTACCAGATCCTAGGTTCCATTCTTGTCTAATGATTTCATTTCATCATTCATGGCTTCCAACAAAGAATTTGAATCGGGCATATTAATCACTTCTTTCATAGTCCTAGGCTCATCAACATCAATAAGTAAAGCATATGAACAATTAAGATTCAACATGGAGTAATTAAACCTCTCTGGTGAATAGCCATACCTATTAGGCCACCGCCTCTCTCGCGTAGACCTTCTTGCTTCATGTAGTGGAGGTTCAAGAGGTTGTTGTTCATATTCCTCTAAGCTTTCAGAGATGTATGAGCTCTCCTCATCTTCAGGCGCATTTGGATCCTCATGCTCAGAAACATTCTGAATTTGTAATTCCTCCCTTTTAGAAGTTAAACTGTTGGTTTCTCATTTTCTATCTTTCTCAGTCACCGGATTCCAAAGTTTGTATCCCTTCACACCAATACCATAGCCAATGAAGATACATTTTATAGCTTTGTTATCTAACTTTGATCTTTTTTCCCTAGGCACATGAGCATATGCCTCATAGCCAAAGACACATAGATGTCTTATAGAAGGTTTCTTATCAAACCATGCTTCCATAGGCCTTTGTCAACCAGTGCCGCAGTAGGCAACCGATTTAGCAAATAACATGTTGTAGCCATTGCTTCAGCCCAAAACGTTTGCTCCAGCCCAGCACTACCTAACATGCTTCTTTCTTTCTCCATCAAAGACCTATTCATCCTTTCAGCTACTCCTTTTTGTGGAGTATAGGGTGTAGTCTTACGCCTTTTAATTCCATGATCTACGCAAAACCTATCAAACTCTGCATTGCAAAATTCACTGTCGTTGTCTGTTCTTAAACATTTAATCTTTCTACCAGTCTGATTTTCAACAAGACTCTTAAATTCCTTAAATTGATTGAACACATTTGATTTTCTTTGTAAGAAGTAAATAAATGCTTCTTTGATAAACATCTATAAATGATACATATATAGTATCTAGACTTACACATAGAAGGTACATCCATAGGACCAAATACATCAGAGTGTTCATATAGTCCAACACACTAGAAGATTTTTGTGAACTAGAGTAAAACTGAACATGGTTTTGTTTTCCATATATGCAATGTTCGCAAAAATCAAACTCAAGATGACAATCAACCAACCCATCAACCAGATTTTTATTCTTCCAGGTTTTTAAACCTTTCTCACCAATATGACCAAGCCTATGATGCCAAAGCATTGTCTTCTCTGCTAGAAGTTTGACTTCCGTAGAATTTACATCATGTGTCATCATAGTAGCTTTTCTAGACTTTACAGAAACACTATTGTATCATACAAGTTTGGCATCTAATCTATAAATAAACCCAATGTGTTCACCCTTAGCCAATACAATAGACCCTCTAGTCATTTTACAACCACCATGCACAAAAGTTACTTGAACTCCAACATCATTCAACATACTAACAAAGAGTAGATTGCGAGCCAGGCCTGGTATATAAAGAACTCCATTGATTCCCTTTATTATGCAATTAGTGAACTGGATTGTGAATCTTCCTCTTCCAAGAATCTCTAGTGTGGAATCACATTCCATGAACACCTTTCCACCATCATATCGTTCATACTTCGAGAAACACTTATGAGATGTCATATGGAATGATTCCCCTAAATCCACCAACCACACATTATCAGACGTAGGAACCGTCAGGGCTACTCTAATAGAGTCTACATCACTCTGAGAAGATTCAGTGTTAGAAGTATTTTTCTTCGTCTTCTCTTCTTTGCAATCCTTTCGCAAATGACCTTTCTGCCCACAATTCCAACACTTGGCCTAGAACTTCTTCCCAGGAGATTTTGATCTCTCTTTTGACATTGATTTTTGACTTATTGTCCTTCTTCTTGCTTTTGTCCTTCGTTCTACCTTGAACAATGAGAGCTTCTTTGGCCACCTCAAAATACTTCCTCTGCATCTCCTCTGATAGAAGTGCAACAGCTACCTCATCTAACTTGAATTGAGTAGTAGTACTCCCGACAACCATCACCAAGTGATCCCACGAATCAGGCAAGGAACATAACAACAGTATACAATGTTCTTCTTCACTGATAGTTACATCAACAGATATCAACTGTGCAATCATTGTATTGAATGCATTTAGATTATCTGCTACAAATGTTCCTTCATCCATCTTCAGAGAATAAATCTTGTTTCTCAAAAAGAGTTTATTCACCAAGGATTTATCCTAATAAATATCCCCTAACTTCTTCCACAAAGAATGTGTTGTCTTCTCCTCATGGACATTCAACATAATATAATTTGCAAGGTTGAACCTTATTAGTCTTATGGCCTTCTGATCTCCTAACTCCTAGTCCTACTGCTTCATGCCTGAAGGCTTGATTGCAAACACAACGAACCAAAGATCTTGATCAACCAGTATATCTTCCATTTTAAGTTTCAACAACTCAAAGTTTGAGCCATTGAAATTTTCAACATCTATCCTCCCAGAAGTGCCTTCATCTCAATCTAAAATAATGAAAAAGAAACTCACTCGTAAACTCCCAATAGACTAAATTAACAAAAAACCAACCCTACCCAACAAGGATAACACAATTGGCCAAGCTCCGATACCACTTGTAAGGAAAGAAAGGTGCAGAAACGTCTTCCTAATGCCAATATACATGGGATGTAAGCAATTTTGACCTTTTAAAATTCAAATCATTAAGATGAGCACTCAAAATGAAGAATAATACACTAAACAATCAACAAAATGAACACAAAGATTTACATAGGAAAATCCTTCTGGATAAAAAACCCGCCACCAAAGTCAATTCCTTTTGTATTACAGTAAATTTGATTACATACAAATTACAGACTTCTTTGACATTTGATAAACCTCTTTCCACTCTCCAACACCACTTGATTAATCATCTCAACCTTCATGGAAGCTACATCAGAAATAACCCATTGTTGGTTCATTACAGATTCTGGTAATTCCAACAGTCACCGATATCTCCTTCGAAACAACGTTGAACTCTTCCATCCTGACCAATCAGTGCATCTATTTTGTCCACCTAGGCCCACTGTCAATTCTTGTCAACGTTTGACCAACATCAAACAAAAGACAGTTTTGATAAAGTCCTTTTCGGCTCATTCGTGTTTAATTTCCACCGAAACACACACATCGTATACTTGACAGTTAGCATCATCACTTATTGAACAAAGTGCACAAAGCTTCCTCGACACAGAACTTATGGGTTAAAAATAACTTCCAAGCATCCTTCCTCAAGGCTTATTCGATGTCTGATTTTCTTCGATAACATTCTATCAAACGAACTAAAGTTTATACCTTCGAAATAAGGCGTGGAATAACAAGAACTTATGTTGCGCCCATTATGTTCTTGTCTGACGCTCAGTTCTACTCGATGAAATAACATATCGAACACGGCCGCTGTCATGTCCCCATTTTGAAATAGGATTCAATAATAAATGATAATTAAATAATCGAAAGATTAATAATAAAAGATAATTTAATAAACAAAAATAATATAATATAACATATAATTAATATAATAAGATATTGTTCAAATAAATATATACATATAATATTATATTATTGAAAATATTATAATAATAAATAAATTGTTAATAACAAATCTATTATTAATATGATATATTATTATAATGTAATAATATATTTTGATACATAATTAATAATATATAATATAAATATATTTAATATAATAATATATAACATATGATTAAAAACAATAATATAAAATAATAAACATCAAAAGAGACCAATATGATAGTCGCGACCCTTCAAAGGGGTATAGTCACCGACTTATATAAGGAGATGGAGAGAGTTTTTGGAAGGAATATATTGTGGTCTACGATAATGGTAGAAGATACACAAATCATAATGGTAAAGATAATTTTGATCTATTCCACGCCGAGAGAAATGGCAACGGTTATGAATGCAAAAGAGTTGGTCATGATTTATACAAGCCTTATATTATTCAAGAGAATTTTATTTATAGAAAGGAGAGATATTTAGCAAATGCAAGTAGAACGCTTATCCTTTATATCAATGGTTGAATGGTTGACATAATGATGCATGTGCACATAGTAGCACTTGAGCTTTATGGGGAGTTCTAGAGTTTCTATTCTTATAAAAGGATCTAAGTTTTAGTTTCTTAAAAGAACTCTATGGTGAAACGATTACAAAAGAAAAAAATGAGGCGAAATCAGATATAAGAGATAAATGGTCAACAAAATTTATGATTTGATAGATTTGCTAATGATCATTGTAATAAATTCTCTTGTGAAAGGTTATTGAAAGGAAATATCATGAGAAAATCAACTTTTTGTAAATAGTTTGAGAAGACAAGGAGTTAACAAGATGAAATTATGACTGATAGATGTAGTCAAATCATTCATATTTGAAGATCAAATTGTCGATGAACAAGTGACTCATATATTTGAAGAAGACTTATTGTCTACCTTGATAAGGTCAATAATTGGGTCTTTCTTCAGAATTGCAAGTTTCTAATTACCTTTTTTGTAAAAAGTGACTTATGTCATATTATAACTAAAGTTAGAAAATGAGCCTTATTTGTGCAAAAGTGATTGAAATCGTAACCAAACAAGGTTTATTATTTTCAAAATAAATGTACTTTAAAAAGGTAGCTATCAAGTTTGTTACTAGGTAATTTTTTTGTTAAGTCTATAAATACAAGGCAACTTGTGATGTAAAGGGAGCTATTACAAAGGGGAAGCTCCAAAGATATTATCAATGAAACTTTAAAAGAGTTTATATTAAATACATTATTTACATAAAGGTATTTGAGATTTTATAACCTCACAAACATAATAAAGAATGCATTTGTTTGTATGTTCTGAATGTTCCTCTCAGTTATCTTTGCTAATGTATTGTAAGTTGATATAGTGATCCCTTTATTTATCTATGTGAACCATTCATAATGTACACAGTTGATGTAATGATATACAATCAAGCTTTGGTATCTTAGTTTGAATGTGCTAAAGTAGTCTTTCTCTTCGTATGTTGATCTATCTATGATTCTTTGTTTATTGTCACTGCATGGCTAAACATATAAGTTGATGAACCCTTTTGTAACTATTATCAATTATGGAATCCTATTTGGTCTTCATATGTCTCCCAATTGGGCTTTCGTTGTCCATTCTATTTAAGTTTTATGTTTCCAAATATGCACTTTAAAGTTAAAATTACATAATAAATCTAAATATCCACATCATACAAGGGAGCTACCCCTCTAAAATACAGAGGACTAAAAATAAGGTATAGGAGAAATGCGCTTCTTCAGGCCATAAAATTGCTCTAGTATGACCAACCTAAGAATTAAAGAACCAAGCAAGACTATGAAAACATGATTAAAAAAAGGATAAAAAACACTAAGTACTCTTCAACAAGAATACATTGGATAGATAATTCCTTACATTATCCTTGATTTTGCATGGACCAAGACATTTAATTAAACCATGATACTATTTAAAACAACTCCTAGGAAATTAGCACATTCTCTACTATTTACTCCCTTGCAAATTCTATCAGGGGTTCATACTCAATGCGATAGAGGAGAAAATCAATGTATTACCATGGGGTCTTCACTGAAGGGGCAATACACTATTAGGTGAGTTCATATTGGGGGGTTTACAATGGGCAAAAAGAAGGGGTAATATATATTGCCTAAATAGGGGGAGGGGTTTTTTGGGGGTGGGGGGTGGGGGTTTNNGGGTAGTGGAGGGGGATGACAAAAAGGGAGTTTGGGGCAATATTTTTAAAAAATAGGGGGATTCTTTAGTATGCCACAAACGCATGTGCTATGATTTAGGTTCACTAAGTGAAGCCCTCGTGGGTAGACCAACAATATAAAACACTTGATTCGGTCCTCTCAAGAATAAAGAGTACCAAGGAAAAAAAAATCAAATTCAACAATAAAGTCTAAATTTTAACAATTTTAACAATAAATCAAGTGTGACCAAGGGTTGCCAAATATACACGAGTCAAATTTAGTGATTACACTACTTGCAAAAGAAGACAACTAAATTAGAAATACATAAGAAATACCTCAATGATTCACCAATAATCTAAAATAAAGTATCAAACTTGGAGAACACTAATACATGAAGTGAATGACTAATGATAGCCACATAGGAGTAAATATCTACGTGATACCTTGGGAATACAACATCCAAGGTGTGATAGAGACAATGCTCAAACACATCATACAATAAGTCTTCTAAGACTCCAACATATCACATGCAATGAACCAATTCAATTAGTCATGCGACAAATCCAAACTTGTAAACACTTTAAACATTGATGATCACATCACCATGCAATCTTGAATGCATACTATTGTTCCTATAGAATATATAAGAATTTCATTTCCACACAAGGATTGAGCTATATTTAAGCATCAAATACACAAGAAATTGGAATTACAACCTAATGATACACCTAATCACTCTCAACAATATTTAGCAAGGTATGTAATGTCCCCATTTTGAGCGAGCTTTGGAGTTAGTGGATTTAGCCTATCATTGGGTCCTTGTAGGCTAATACTGGTGATTAGAGTATCTTATTGTGGGTTGTGGCCCCGTTTTGAGGGAATTACGATTTATAGTAAGTCAACAGTTGGTTCCAGGGAGCTCAGATGATTTAGAGGAGTTATATGATGCTCTCAAATTTTATTTCTAGCTTCTGGTTTGGGGTCCAAGATTCTTGGAGGGAGCGCATATTTTTAGTAAATCACCCCGCCAAGTTCATTCATCATATTTCATCATTAGGATCACCCATGTGCTGTCAAATTTTGATTTTGATGCTTCCTTAGTTATTTTCGCAGGACGAGTGAATTATGATTATTATTTAATTAAATCGGCTAAGGTTGCTATTTTTATTGGGATTGTCTTTTGGGCATCTTAGTGTTATAGCTCGTTGGAACCAGGTTGAGAAGTTTTAAATCCTGAGCTCATAAAACAGGGACCTTATGTGTCAGAATATTATTATTTTAATGAAAGGGTATCCTTTCATCATTAAAGTGGAAAGAAATATAATAGTTTATTATATTTCAAATGTGCACGTAAAGCATAGTCTTTATGTAAGTGAAATGTGTGATTAAGAAGCTAGGGTTCGATTTGTTGTGGAGAGATTATAAAAGACATGGGGAAGAAATCGAATGGATTAATTATTATGTTGTTCATTCATTCTTGTTTGGGTTCAAAATATGGAGACAAGGGTTTAGGAAAAAACTTGTTGATTGAATTGGGAATTCAATTCAGTGTTTCGATAACTTTGAACTGGCGAAAGATTCCAGCGAATTGTGAGTGTTTGGTTGAAGATATTACGACATTGGGAGGAAGATCTTAGTGATGCGTTTGATATTTGTGGGAAGTGCTAGACATTTTTAGGGAAATAGATTGTTGTTTTCTGGACGTAGTTTTAGTAATGGGTGTGGACATTCCAAAACAACAGCCGGCACCATTATTATTGCTTGCAACCAGCGTGAAGGAGTTTGAATATTGAACTGGTTCATTTATAATAAATTTCATGATTTTTTTTGTGAAGGCATTGAATTATTTAAATTATGTTTTCATTAATAATATTCAAAGATGGTGCTGATAATTTATATTAATTGGGGTTTTGAATTTTAAAATTAAATAGAAGGCATGGTTATTTTGATTTTAATGTAATCGGCTGGTTAAAGAATATTTGTGGAATCATTATTTTACTTGGAAAACTGTGTTAAAAACTTATATCATATTAAAAATTCAAACTTTGAAAGAAAAAATTAGAGTTAGAGCTAGGCATACTCTTTATAGTGGTATCAAAGTAGTTTCTTGTCATCCCGTGGGGTGGAGTTTATTGGGCTTACTTGTTTGAATTGAGTGATCAACACTCTTGCTTTAATGGCAGTCATGGACAGATACATGAAATCTAGAAAACATGGAAACCGGTTAGATAGTTTATCTGAGTTAAGAAAGAAAACAAATGCCTTAGTTACGGATGTGGAGAAATGAAGACAAACAGTGGAAAGACATAATGCGCCACTTTTAAATCTGGCGACTATAGATAGGGCAGTAGATTATTTGGTTTCTTTGTTCAATAGGTCTTCTTCACAGAGAAGATATGAGGAGAGACATGAGTATTATACAGGTGAGACATCCAACAATCTCCATGATGAGCTTTCAGTAGCTGCTAATTTTGGTGGAGATGTTCTTGTACTTAGTGGACCAATCACTAGTCCTATTTGTACACCTGAGGGTGGAGACTCTTTACACCTGGACATGTGGATGTGCCTGACTTGTTGGCAGATAGTGGTACTGAGTTTCAGCATCTTGAGCCTACCAGAGTTAGTGACACAAATGAGGCTAATGACATGTATGTTGCCATCGATGGCAATCTTGCATCAGTTGGTAGTAGTATTAGTGATACATGGTCTGATTTTCCAGACACCAATCCTTTATGTGAGCCCATTGATGATGTCGTGGATAGTATGAGAGTGCAGAATGTTGTAGATGCCACTAGGGATTCTAAAAATGTGGATGATGGTGTTATTTTTTAGGACTGCGAGGAGTATTTAATCTCTGAAAACTCGGATGTTTATGATAGTTATCGAAGTGTCGAGTCAGTATAGGAGATTGCAATCTTTCCCTGTATTGAGGATGTGAGCATGGAGCTACCCAGTGATGACACTCAAGATTGGAGTGTTACTAATGAGTCAGGTAACATAGATTCATGCCACAGTATAGATGGTTCACGTGATGACATGGAGTCATGTATGCAGCCGGAGATAGCAGAGGGGTTTCAGATAGATATTTTTTATATTAGCATTGTGGATACCTCGCATGTTGAGTGTGAGGATGATGTGGGCTACAGTGTGTTTGACTTTTTATATCAAACATTGGGTATTGACTCAGCATTGTCATCCAGTGGTGGTGGGTTTTGGGATCCATTTTTACCGAGACTCACGGATGAGGATGGGTAAGCATATGATTTTTAGGAGTTCTTTACAACCAGAGCTTCCACTCCTTTAGATGAGGTCACTTCTTTGATGACTCGTAAGGATACTCTACCTACAGCGAGTCATGCTTGATTTATTAGACCCTGGGGGAGGACTTTGAAGTGTTAGTGAGTGAGGATGGGATCCAGGATCTAGATTGCCATGTGGTTACAAAGGATGAGGTAGTTGAGGATTATGATGAGTCAGAATCAACAACAGCTTCCTCAGGGGTAGATGAGGATGAGTTCGATGTCAGTACTCAGTTTTTAGATGTGTGCTTGGATGAAAGTACACAAAGATATGATGATCTTGAGGGGATTTTGTTGGATACAACTTCCTTCCATAGTATGGACAATGCAGTTGAGATTGTACATAGGAGACATGTTGTGCAGAGTCATCATGTGACTAGCCAGTTGAGAGTCGGTGAGAGAGACATTACTTTTAATCTCGATCATTTTGATGCCGCTCATCAACTGTTGGATATTTATGGTTTGGGTGCTCCTATGGCAGATGAGCATGGTGGTGGTTACCTTTCCCTGACAGAGATTCATTCATTGCGGGATGCTGTCAGGATTTTGAGACATAACTATTTACAGTTGGTAGCTGACTGAGATCACCTAGTTGAGTAGGGGAGTACAACATATGAGGCTCTGATGGATAGAAAGGAGGAGGTGAGCGATCTTACTCAGGAGCTCACATTGAATTTTGAGGCTTTAGAGGGCACTCAGTTGGCTCTTCAGGAGTTGTAGTTACAGTTAGGAGAGATGACTGTGGAGTTCCAGAGTGGATTCAGTCTATACCAACCATAGATCCAATTTAGTTGCATGTAGTAGTGTTTGGTTGTGATTCAGCTTCCACAATTGGTAGTGATGGATGTGTTTGGGACACAGTTACATCCATCCTTGAGATAGATGCAATAGACGTAGAGGAGGTGAGTGCATCAGTGGAGGATGACAAAGAGAGTTTTGTGGTATCAGGTTCTCTAGTAGTTAGCACGATGGCAGATGATACATAGAAGGTTGTTGAGAGTCATGAGGTAGTAGGAGTGGATTTGTTAGAGAGTTGTGTGCCAGTTTTTGTCACTATTCCCTTTGATTCACATGATATGGACAGGGTATCATCTGATTTGGAGACAAGCTCTCATGATGATTTGTTTCCTTCTATCAAAAGAAAATCTATTCCTCTTGTTCATACATCTGATAGTGATGGGCAGTTGGTAGTGTCGCATGTTTAATGGAATCAGTTCTAGATTGCAGGGAATAGGTTGATGTTGTTTCGTATAATTTCTACTACACAGAGTTGTTCATGGATTACTTTCTTGAGAGTTTATTTTTTCAGGAGGGACCTTTCAGAGCTTCTGAGGGTATACTCATTTTGGGTTCTCATTGTATTCACATGTTAGTGGGGAAGATTTTAGATACCTTGACTGCAATGCTTCCTCATTAGGATTTTGTGGTTGGGTTTTCTAAGAGGGTTATCCAAGATCCTGCCCATCCAATTTTTTAGATTCAGAGATTGGAGCCGTCTCTTATTCGTGTTTTGATTTTGATGAGTCTCTGACAGGGATTGGAGCTTTTCACCATGATTACATAGTGAGGAGTGCTCATCATTTCTCTTTTGACCTACTCGTTGAGGACTTCTTTTCACGTCGGTGTGGGTTAGCTCTAGGGTTATACCATTCTTTTTTGGATGGGTTTACTCCATCATAAATTTATGGGGCTGGTTACTGCAAGCTAGCAGGAGATGAATTGCAAGGGCAGTACATTCAGGATGGTTTTATAGTGGATGGATATCTGGATTATGGGAGTACACATGGCAGATCGACAGGGTGTGCAGGGAGCTCTATTTTGTTAAATGGTTTTGGATATCCATTTTTTCTTGATATGGATGGTTGTGAGTTTCATCTCTACTAGGACCAGGTAGTGACAAGTTTGGCACTGCAGATTGTGTGGGTCACTATAGTTGGCATGGTGAGATTTTTTTTTGGTTGGCTTAGTGGATGGTGATTTCATCACAGGAGTTTGCAGGTGATTGCAGGGACATTACAACATTCTATCCTTGGTATCCAGGTGGACTTATGTGTTTTGTTTCCTGGGATTGCTTGGAGAAAAAAAATTTAAGGGAGGGAGGATTGTAATGTCCCCATTTTGAGCGAGCTCCAGAGTTAGTAGATTTAACCTATCATGGGGTCCTTGTATGCTAATAATGGTGATTAGAGGATCGTATTGTGGGTTGTGGCCCCGTTTTGAGGGACTTACAAGTTATAGTAATTCAACTCTTGGTTCCATGGAGCTCAAATGATTTAGAGTAGTTATATGATGCTCTCGTATTTTATTTCTAGCTTCCGGTTTGGGCTTCAAGATTCTTGGAGGGAGCACCTATTTTTAGTAAGTCACCCCGCTAGGTTCATTCATCACATTTCATCATCAAGATCACCCTCATGCTATCATATTTTGATTCTGATGCTTCCTCAGTTTTTTTCGTAAGATGGGTGAATTATGATTATTATTTAATTAAATCAACTAAGGTTTCTATTTTTATTGTGATTGTATTTTGGGCATCTTAGTGTTATAGCTCGTTGGAACTGAGTTGAGAAGTTTTGAATCCTGAGCTCATAAAACATGGACCTTATGTGTCAGAATATTGTTATTTCAATGAAAGGGTCTCTTTTCATCATTAAAGTGGAAAGAAATATAGTAGTTTATTATATTTCAAATGTGCACATAAAGCATAGTCTTTATGTAAGTGAAATGTGTGATTAAGAAGATAGGGTTTGATTTCTTGTAGAGAGATTATAAAAGACATGGAGAAGAAATTGAATGGATTATTGATTATGCTATTCATTCATTCTTGTTTGTGTTTGAAATATGGAGACAAGGGTTTGGAAAAAAACTTGCTGATTGAATTGGGAATTCAATTCAGTGTTTCGATCACTTTGAACTGGTGAAACATTCCAGTGAATTGTGAAAGTTTAGTTGAATACATTACGACATTGGGAGGAAGAACTTAGTATTGTGTTTGATATTTGTAGGAAGTGTCAGACGTTTTGAAGGGAAAGAGCTTGTTGTTTGTTGGATGTGGTTTTAGTAATGGGCGCGAACATTCCAAAACAATAGCCGCCACCATTCTTATTGTTTGTAGCTAACGTGAAGGAGTTTGAATATTGAATAGGTCCATTTATAATAAATTTCATGCTTGTTTTTGTGAAGGCACTGAATTATTTCAATTACATTTTCACTAAGAATATTCAAAGATGGTTTTGATAATTTGTAGTTGAGGGTTTGAATTTTAAATTAAATAGAAGGCATGGTTATTTGGATTTCAGTGTAATTGGTTGGTTAAAGAATATTGGTGGAATAATTATTTTACGTGGCAAACTGTGTTAAAAATTTATATCATATTACAGATCAAAAATAAATTCAAACTTTGAAAGCAAAAATCAGAGTTAGCGCCAGATGAGATCTTTACAAGGTACAACTAAGCTAAGACATGATCAATCTTAGAGTCAAGGATACACACTCTCACATAAGAAAGGGATGATCATCATTTCATTATGCACAACTCACTAAACACAAAGGACGTTCATTTACTCACCTTGTGCATTTCTACTATAGTCTATAAAAAAGTGAGACCTACACTCTTCACAAACATGCTAACACAATTGTGGTCATAGGCCATACCAACACAATATTACTACATATGTAATATTTTATAATGATTTAACACACACACACACACACACACAAGAGAGGAATTCTACAATTGAAATCAAGCATGCAAAGCTCTAGTGTTTGAGGGTTTTCCACCATTTGAAATTAAACATGCAAGACTTAAGAATGAATTATCTATTTACCCAAACATTTCTCACAATAACCAACTGTTATTCCACTTGAATAATGTAATATTATTAAACGATAAAAAAATAATGCATCGATATCTTATGGCATAATTTATATATAATTAAAGATATACATGCTAATAACATTCACACTGCATCGCATAAGAAATTAAGAATAATAATTTATTAATTTTAATATATAGACTATTTAATAAAATAAAATAAATGAGAAATAAGAATAATCAAATGAAATTTAATAATTTTATATAAATAATCTTAAAATGAACTTTAATAATTTTATTAAAATGAAAGTTCAATTTTATTTTACACACACACTCAGTAGGGCCAACTCCCTTTCATTAAAATAGAAAAACTATTGCAATACATGTGCAAAATATGCATCATGTGTCATTTGTAAATTCATAGACCCTATCTACTTGTGGAGGAGAAAACAAATCCTCATATTGACTTATGTTATTCCCAAAGGTTCCAAGTTTCTTTCTCCCTAGTCTCTCCTTGTAGAAGATCATGACATTCTTAGAAACTTGTCATTGTTAACAGTATTGATGCCTAATATCCCTAAATCAATTTGAACATTGGTATGTCTTCACTATGGAAGGGATGATAGATTTCACCACCTCATCATTAACATTTGTTGTCAAGTTATGAGGGAAATGACTTCGCATGTAGTTTCTCCCATAATTTGTATTAGATTAGAGGATAAGGATTCATAAGCACAACAATTATGTACGTGGTTGTTCAACCATTTAAATACACCAATTATATTCTGTAATCTACAAGCGTTAGTGACAATTATTACATATAAATGTGTTTATTATGTGTTTATAAAATGATCTCGAATAATGTCTTTTAATCTATAATAGATATAATGTTCTAATAAATGAACCAAAATGATCTCAACCAAGTGATATGACAAAACTAAGCTTTAAATATGCATTCAAGATCAACAAAAGAAAATATTTTTTAATTAAATATTAACATTGTACAAATGATATCCACAAAATAATGTAAAACAAATTAAAAATATATAAAAATATAAACTATTCTTCCCTACAAAATATTCACTTATATACGTCAACCTTTGTGACCCCTCATTGAAGAGACCCATAATGTATATTAAAGTTTAAATTTATTGGTTATCTATAATAATTAAGGATATTCTTTGTAATGGACCTTTATAGTGCAAACAAGTGTACTAATATAAAATTGATGGTAATATTTTCAAATTGCAAGGTGAGGGAGACACGGCACTAAAAAAATTTACAAAAATTTTATGCCTCGGTGATTATGATCTCTTAATGACGATCACATAGGCCCTAATAATTGATGTTTAAACACAATTATGATATCATGTTATGCTTTAGCATAGGCTGGACATAGCATACCATGCCATGCCATGGTGAATAACTTTTGCGTTTTGTTTGCCGTACGTTTCATCTACGAATTCCGTTAACATTAACATGACAGAATGTAACCGTAAGTTCAATTTTTTTTTTAATCTATGTTTTCTATGTAAACGCAAGGGAATTTGTAGTTGTGATTTTGCTCTTGTAAATAAGTATATGAAAGAAAAATTATGATTTATGTGGTTTAAGAGTTTTGTTTAGTTCTTACGCAGATTTCACACGCAAAATCATTAGAAAATATGCCTCAATTTAATTACATGGGATCCTTTCAATATGGTGTGGAAAACGTGGTGAGTAGGTTTATTTGGTTTCCCCACTATCACTATGAAAATGATTTTTTTTTTTTTTATAAGCAAGGTGAGTCTTTTCTTTTACAACTTAAGCCCCAATTTAGTGATTTCAGAATTGAGGAGTCTTCTAGATGTTTATTCTTCTCAACAAGTTTTAAGTCATTTGTGGAGACAGTAAATGTGCTAAGTTCAAGATTGAATTTCTTAAGTTAATACATAATACAGTTTATGTGCCTCGTCTAACTTCTACATTTTGCATACATGTTTTTAATAGAATTTAGAACTTTATTATCTAATGAAAGTTCCTTTCTTTATGCTTCAAATTGTAGATGTTCATAACTTCTTCCAAAGATGTCATCCTGGCATATACAAGGAAGATGCTATTAAAGGTTCTTGAGTCTACTTTACACCTTCTTATTACATTTTTTTGAATTTTGTAAAATATTTCTCAACAAATATATTTTGTGCATAGTTTGTAATTATTTTAATCCATAAGACCACATCCCTTTGAGGCATTCTAGAAAGATGTTGGCAAAGCTTGAACATATCCTACAAATCACGACATAAGACATTTTCAACAAATTCATGTAGAGCATTTCTTACAACCATACTAATCCACTCCAAAGCTCCCATTTTTGCATAAGTTACAAGAATTTCAGAAAAAATATGTAATTTGGATTTATTGTCTTTTCAAAAAACTATGTCTTGTGCATGCTTCTACATTCTTCATGTATGTCTACCATGGAAGTGGCAACTACAATTTGACAAAAAAAATATTTTCTTTATGCTTTAATGTATGTCCATGCACTATTCCAAAGCTATCATTCCTTTTTGCATTACTTCAAATTTGATCATGATCAATTATTTTAACCACAAATGGGGTTCACAAATAACGTGCTATGTTTATATTTATTGTTGTAGGGGAAGTTAGACTATGGATAAATTCATTATATGTGTATTTGATGTAGTAGTATGCATTATAATTAGCACAAACTTTCCACTAACAAAATTGATTGACATTGAGTGGGGATGTTTGTCAAATGTTATAGTGGGAAATGTTCTATAAGACACTACAACAAATGTACACCACAATACATTGTATACAAACCCCACAAATAGTTAGAATAATTGATCACAATCATAGTTTGAGCACTTCAAAAGAAATGAAAGCTTTGGAATATGGTATGGAAATCTATTATAAGATAAATGATAGAGGAATTTCAGCCAATGTAGTTATCACTACCATCGAAGACATGTATGGAAAATGTAGAAGCAAGCACAAGGCATGTTATTTTCTTGAAAAAGAGATAAATCAATATAAGATGACCTTTTCAAACATCCTTGTAACAGATATAAAAATGGGAATGGTGGAGAAAAATGCCAAGATGTAGGATATGTTCAACGTGGATTTGTTGAAAATTTCTTAAGGTATAATTTGTAGGATATGTTCAAAATAGATTTTTTAAGAATTACTTATGCCATAATTTGTAGGATATGTACAAACTTTCCAATCACCTTCCTAAAAGGTCTCAAAAAGATGCAGTCCAATGGATTGCAATAATAACTATATACGCACAAAATGGATTTGTTGAGGACTATAGAAAATATTAAGAAAATGCAATTATAATGTGGTGTAAACAAGACTCAAGAACCTTTTCCAACATCCTCCTTTCTTGTGCAAAAATGGTAGCTTTAGAACAAGGTTTTGACATCCATCAAAGCATAATGGAAGAAGAATTTGTGGTAAGTGTTATAGTTGGAATCGCCATGGAAGATATTTATGAAAAATGTGGAACCACATACAAGGCATATGAATTGTATAACATAGTGAATTCAATAAATTTCGTTCAATTTATGCACAACTTGTCTCCTGAACTTTTCATAACATCCTACCTACCTTTACAATTGAATTAAAAAATGTTGAGAAAAATAAGGATCAAATAGACTTTTTAATTATGAAATCACTAAATTGAGACTTGAAATTGTAAAAGAAAGAAGGGTTTTCCATAACAAAATATTTAGTCTTATGGTCATAGGTAGGACACCCCTTGTGAGGTAACTCCATCGACCTCATGTTTTAGTGCCATATTAAAAAGACTAAAAGTATCATTATGCATGTAAGTCAATTTTATAATAGGGCTTACATCCCAAAAAGTACACAAATGCAAGCACAATACTTTGTCATCTCATCTAACAATTTGAAAGACCAATAATAGACATTGTTAATGAGAATCTTCACCTTTACTATTGGCCTCAACCTTTCTCTCAATTTCAAAAATCATTAATGATTTCAATATATTATGATGTCAAAGAATCTTATAAATGCAATACATAATATGTTAAGCTCTCTAACTCATGAGATATATATTAGAACACAAAAAAAAAAAAAAAATTTGGAAATATTATTTGATTTTGGTATAGTCAAATTTTGAAATAAGTTTAAATTTATCTCTTCGTTCTTGTTATTGATTATGGTTTTTATCTTTCTTTGAACTAATTAGGTATTGGTTTTTTTACCTACTGATTTCTTACAAACAAAATAAAATTTATAAAAAGAATGAAATAAGTTAATTTTTACCCTAACACAAGTTTTGAGAAACAAACCAATGAATAAAAAAAACACTATGAAGACTAGGTATAATATTCCTTCCATACTATAACAATCTCAAATATTTTAGCATGGAAAGTAAATTGAAATTATATTTAAGCACAACATAAAGAAAAAGTGTCAAGAAAATATGCATATGAAAATATTTCTAGCATTTAAAATAACTTTTCAACATAAATGATAATGTTCAATGTAACACATAAAAATAATGTTTGAAATGCTATGATAATTTCAATATGATTCTAACATGTTAATTTCTTTGAATAACAACATAAAATCAAAGTAAGCCACGATATAACTAAGCTTGAAGTAGAGATAGAGTTTAGAGTCTACTAGGATTTGGATTGACTAAGTTGTATGACAAGTCTCAACATGAATTTTCAAGAGGGGGAGCATCACTCAAGCTTTTCCTTTAACCACACACTTGCCAATCCCACACAAACTTTCTTGGTGAAAGTTACCCTACCCTTCATGAGGGTACAAATGTGAGAATTGGTCAAGGTCGTCATCCGAGTCAAGTGTTGTATTCTATATAGATCCAGTCAACCATACAAATATAGACAAATGCTAACTATGCATGACCAACTCATTGGACTATGCATATAAACACGGTGAACTGACTAGACACTAGCAAGCCTTTGTGCCACCTTGACCAAGGATTTTATACTACAAAAATTAACATTTAGTGTAGTCATCTACTCACCCACCCTTACTCAAATTGGATATGGTAGACATCCTATAATTTCAAACTCATTGACTTTAATCAAGCATGGTTAATATAGAACTTTCGTCATGCGTACTCGTTGACCTTGGCGACTATCCCTGCTTCCCATGACAAAGAATTAAATGTAATAGGGAGATGTAGTTGCATATCTTGATCATATTTGACACTGAATTCAAGTTCAAACTCAGTATTATCCCCTTTCACGCTCATGTGACTAAGTGAGTTATATTTCCCTTGAATTGGAAGAAACATTACATTGAACTTGTCAACTTATTCTCAAAATCTGATTGGTTACTTTTAGATCATGACTAGTTCCAACTTGTTGGCCAAGAGTCTCTTAGGCCCCATTTGTTTTCCAGAATTGGGGCAGAATTGGAAGTGCCACTTCCGCTTTTGGAGCAAATCCCATGTTTGGTTCGCCAAAATGCAATTCCCGATTTTGACTTGATAATCCAAATTTTGCTACAAAATGAGGGGCACCATCTTCCCACCGAAGAGGTGGAATTAGATTTCAAATGCTGGGTTTTTGTTTTTTAACCCCAAATTTATAAATTCGTCGGATCCAGAATTGGGGCAAAATACCCTTTTGCGGATTGCATTCGAGAATGGGGTTTGCGATACAGCGGTAGGAGCGGTACTACATTGGTTTTACATCTGTTGAGCAATATAGCATAGTTGGCAAGAGTGGTGGAAGTATTTGGTTCTCTTGGTTTGTAGGTATTTTAAATTTGGAGTCGACGTTGATGCTTTCATAGTGTTTTCTGATCTGTTTTAACTTCCATATGACAATGACCTAATAATTTGCTTCCATCTTTTCACAAATTATTTGGTCATTGTCATATACTGTGTTTCAAAAGGTGCAGCTTCATTGTATCCCTCTTTAATCTGATCTTTTGTAGAACTTCTTGCAAAGATTTATCAAAATTGAACTTCGCTTTTGTAACACTGCCATTAAAACTTCTTAAAACTTCTGATGCACAAACCACAAATTGTAGAATGTCTGAATTCAAAATTAGAGAGTGATATATAAGTGAAATTTTAATAATAAATCTTTCATTCCCATGTCCTATTTAAA
>MU225431.1:1373216-1384261 GCA_018584345.1 Thuja plicata
GATCTTTCAAATAATATCCCTTAAAATAAACCCTAGAACTATCCCTCCCAATTACATTGCTTTTCTTTATAATTACATTTTTCTGATAATGAATATCATTACAATAGTAAGTACAAAAATGGCCTGAAGGCATGACAACATATCTTTACATCTTTCTTTCAGTAAGAATGATAATAGAAATGTCTTCATTAATGCATATAATTGAACACATCCAAGTCACAAACCATGAACAGGACCTTGAAAGATTTTTTCCACCCAACCATGTTAAATTAGTGAAGTTCCACCCCACGTGCTAGGAGATAGAACAAAGATACTCACGAGGCCCTAAGCATTCTAAAGTTTCAAAAAACCTCACTTGAAAATAAATAAATAAACATTACAAGATATCACATTACTATTCACAAGGGTTAGATTTTATTATATTAGCATTTTTAGAAACAATTTTAGTATAAGTGTTATAGTGACAAGTTTTATTATTAAACTAGTTTTGTTTCTTATCTTTAGTAACTCTCTCTCTCTCTCTCTCTCTCTCTCTCTCTCTCTCTCTCTCTCTCTCTCTCTCTCTCTCTCTCTCTCTCTCTCTCTCTCTCTCTCTCTCTCTTACAAACAGACCTTCTTAAGGGGTTGTAAGTGGTCTAATGGGTCCTAGGACACATTAATGTGTTATAAGAAACCTAAACAACCATTATGACCCTTAAGATGTAGAGAGAGGGGCATTCAAGGGTCCTAAATGTTCAAAAGGGGTCCAAGGACATATTAATGTGTATTAGGACCCCTTTTGACCCTTAGGAAACCTTACGACCTGTTACCATTCATTAGTGTATGGTAAGGGGTCCTAAGGGGTGATAAGGGGTATAAGGAGTCATAGGGCACATTAATGTGTCGTAGGATGCCTTAACAACACTTAAAACCCCTAAGGTGTAGAGAGAGGGGTTTTCATGGGTCGTAAGGGGTGATGAGTGGTCCTAGGAAACATTAATATGTCCTAAAACTCCTTATGACCCCTTAGGACAACTTACAACCCCTTCTCATACATCTTAGGGATCTTAAAGTGTCCTAAGGGCTCATAAGGAGCTCTAGGACACATTAATGTGTCCTAGAACAACTTAATATGTCCTAGAACACCTTAAGACATCTTAAGATATCTTACCATACATTAGTGTATGGTAAGGGGTCCTAAGGGGTCTTAAGAAGTCCTAAGACATGGTGATGTGTTCTATGTCAAGTTAAAACCCCTTATGACACCTAATATGTAAAGAGAGGATTCTTAAAGGGTGCTAAAGGGTCATTAGGGGTCCCACGACCCCTTATAACCCATTTCCCTACATCTTAGGTGCGATAAAGGGTCCTAACGGGTCATAAGGGGTTCTAAGATACATTAATGTGTCATAGGACCCCCTACAACCCCTTAAGACCCCTTGTCATACATTAGTGTATGATAAGGGGTCCTAAGGGGTCTTAAAGGGTCCTACGACACAGTAATGTGTCCTAGGACCCCGTAAGACCACTGAGCAACCCTTAGGACCTCTTAAAATTCATTAGCTTATTATAAGGGGTTGTAAGGGGTCCTACAACACATGTAATGTGTTGTAGGACCTCTTAAGGCCACTAACTACCATTTAGAACCCCTTACTATTCATTAGTGTAAGGTAAGGTTTTCTAAGGGGTTGTAAGGGGTCTAAGAAGTCCTATGACACATTAAAAACCCTTACAATCCCTAAAATTTAGAGAGAGGGGTCCTCTAGGGTCCTAAGGGGTCATAAGGGGTTCTAGGACCTCTTATGACCCCTTATCATATATCTTAGGTGTCTTAAAAGTTTTTAAGGGGTTATGAAGGGTCCTAGGACACATTAATGTGTATTAGGACCCCTTAAGACCCCTTAGGACCCATTACCATTCATTAGTGTGTGGTAAGGGCCCCTAGGGGGTTGTAAGGGGTCTAAGGGGTCCTAGGAAACATTAATGTGTCCTAAGACCCCTAAAAAATCCTACTACCCCTAAGATGTAGAGAGATGGGTCCTAACGGGACATAAGGAGTGCTACGACACATTAATTTGTCCTAGGACCCCTTACCATGCATCTTAGGGGTCCTAAAGCACTGTAAGGGGTCATAAGGGGTCCTAGGACACATTATTGTGTCTTAGGACCCCTTAAGACCACTTATCATTCATTAGTGTATGTTAAGGGGTCTTAGGAAACATTAATATATCCTAGGACCCGTTGAAAATCCTTATGATCCTTAAGATGTAGAGAGAGGCATCTTAAGGGGTTGTAATGGGTCCTCACCTTATCTCTCTCTCTAAAGAGTCCTATGACTATTAATGTGTTATAAGGGGTTATAATGGCTCCTAATGTGCTATAATGGGTCTTAATGGGTCCTAAGGGATCGTAATCGGTCCTAAGGATTCCTAGGACCACTTATAACCCATTAGAACCCCTTAAGAAACATTAGGACACATTAGGACACATTATAGCCCATTAGTGTGTCCTACAATGATTAATGAATTTTAAGGGGTCCTAAGAGGTCCTAATGTGTCATAAGAGATCCTAATGGGTCCTAATGTGTCCTAAGGGGTTGTAATGGTTCCTAAACGATTGTAGGACCACTTTGGACCCATTATGCCCCCCTATGATTTAGTAGAACCACTTAGAACTCTAAAGAGTGTCCTATGATGATTAATTCTCTCTCTCTCTCATGGGTCCTATGACTATTAATGTGTTCTAAGGGGCCCTAATGAGTCCTCATGTGTCCTAATGGGTCTTAAGGGGTCGTAATGGGTCCTAAGGGTTCCTAGGACCACTTAGTACCCATTAAAACCCCTTATGAGACACTAGTACACATTAGAGCCCATTAGTGTGTCCTACGATGATTAATGTGTTCTAAGGGGTCTTAAGAGGCCCTAATGTGTCCTAAGGGTTCGTAGTGGGTCCTAAGGGGACCTAGGACCTCTCTCTCTCTCTCTCTCTCTCTCTCTCTCTCTCTCAGGTCCTATGACTATTAATGTGTTCTAAGGGGTCCTAATGAGTCCTAATGTGTCCTAATGGGTTGTAATGGGTCCTAAGGGTTCCTAGGACCACTTAGAACCTATTAAAACCCCTTATGAGACACTAGTAGACATTAGAGCCCATTAGTGTGTCCTACAATGATTATTGTGTTCTAAGGGGTCTTAAGAGGCCCTAATGTGTCCTAAGGGGTTGTAATGGGTCCTAAGGGGACCTAGGACCACTTAGGACCCAATATGATGCATTACAACCACTAATAACCCTAAAGAGTGTCTTTAATCAATTCAAGGGCTTAAGATTATAATCTATAGTCCACTGAGAATCATGTTCAAGACAATGTGCTGATTCCTGAAATTTGGCTAAGTCTGAAATTTCCTAAAAACCCTCAAAATCCAGAATCTTTATCTTAACTCCTATGAAGCTGAAACCACTCTCAAACATCTTAGAATTATATACATAAAATGTAACTTAAGTATGTAACTTATACTTAAATATTACATTTTATGTATTGGCCTAGTGCTGAAATTGGTCTGGCAGGGCCTGTTGGGCTTTCTTCCTCCCTCCTTTAAGCATTTTTCATAATATTACATAGGGCGTATTCCCTATAGGGCGCACGACCAATAAGGCACATGCCCTATTGGCTTTGATTATCCAAGCCTTAGGCTTGAGCAATCAAAGCCATAGCGCGTGCGTCCTATGGCTTTTGGGGGACCAAAAAAAAGTTTGGCACCTTTTTGGTCCCCCATCTTCGTGCATATACCCTTAAATAAATTTCTTTTCTTTTCTATTAAATAATCTAATTGTTTATCATAGTATTTTCTTCTTCTATTAAATTACAAAATCCTACTTTATTATGATTCCCTTTGTCTAAATATTTACACTTTTTTTTAACAAAATTCTTATTCAAAATAGTTATGTAGAAGGAATAACTATTTTCTAGCTAATTTGTTTTCTATCTAATTGAAGAAATAAACTAACATATAAAATTATTGAAATAAATTGTTTGCATAAAACTCTAGTACTCTTGATATAGCTATGGACTTGAGATATGAAGTTGATAATTTATTACATATGAATAAAATAGTATAAATATATTAAAATCATATATAAAAAAATAAAAGGAAACATTATTGAAAGATACATATAAACTTACCTAATAAATTTAAATAAGGTATCTTTATATTAATATCATTTAAAAAAATGTATATAAGATATATATTCTTATTTATTATTGTAAAATAAAAATATATATTTAAGTTGAAATATGTAATACTAATTTTTTTTATAAAATTGATAAAAGCGCATTTACAATCAATTATTTCTTAAATAAATATTTTTATGCTAAAATATGTAGTAATAGAATTTTATATAAAATTGATAAAAACACATTTACAATCAACTATTTCTTAAATAAATATTTTTATGTTAAAATTTTTAATATAAAATTAATAAAAATGCATTTACATAAAACTAATAAAACTTAATCATTTATCTTATTCATCTCAAATTCAATTTCAAAAAAAAAAATTATATTTCAATCTTTTTCATCTCCAAAATTAATTACACCAAAGGTGTTTCTATTTGAAAAGAACCACCTGATTTTCAAGATCTATGGTTCATAGTAGTTGAGGGGCATGCAAGACGATTGAAGCATTTATTGTCGTTAGATTTTGTTGAGTCATAGCTGAATTCATTTATTGTCTACTTGATGGTAACACTAGGTATCATCTCGACAACTTACACCTCGGGACAGACCAATAATTGAGGGACGCAGCTAAGCTCCAGACAAAATGCACTATTGACCAAATTTGAAAAATCCGAAAACACCACTGTTTTTTTGCAAAATTTCCAACAGCTGTTCTTCATGATCTACATATTTTGTGGTCAAAAACCACAAAATTTTTGCCAAAAGCTTACTTGTTTTCTCGAATTTAGAAAAAAATCATTTGACACTTTTTTGTCTTTAGTTCATTTTATCTAGAACTTAGCCAGTACCATAATAAAGTCTCTATCATATAGCGACTAAACTTCGTTCTATGGTGGTTCAAGCTAGCATCATATCGCTCGGTTCCAAATCCATTTGAGGGAAGAGTCCCCAGCATATCGAGACCGAGTAGCTATAGCAGATCCATAACCAGATCTGACAAATTTCCTCGTCAACATTTCTGCCTGTCATGATGGCAACCTCACCGAAAAACATAGGATATAAAGATTAAATAGAGACAAAAGTGAAATGATTTATGGAAGCGCATGATTATCCTGAAGTCTTCTTCATTAAATCCCAAACGCATAGTGTGACACGGTCAGATTGATAAGGAACAATGATCACACAAAACATAAAATATTTATGACAGGACATGTATGCAGAGAACCTAATTCAGAACAAAAAAGAGGATCAGAGTCTTGTAACCATACTCCAAATTTGAAAGACAATTACATTCATATTTGATCTTATATGTACCGGTTGAACATAACTGTAAACTCTAGATCGTTTAGACACAATGGATATCATAGAATATAAATATTCTTGTCAGACTTCTCTAGCAAGATATCAAACAACCTCAGACCAGAGAAAGCATAATTTTAGTTCCTCACTTTCAATTCTAACGGCAATTAAAAAGTTATGTTCCATCCTTCAAGGATCGGTTTAATGTCAATACAGTGCCAACTTCAAAGAAATGTCATTCAGCTTATTGACAATGCAGAAAAAACTTCAAAGGAGTTGCAATTTCCTCCCTGTGGATCTCAGCCTCTAGGTTCTCTTCTACCAACGGACTGAGTTCAAACCAACCCCCCACACCGTTCTCCCTCTTTCATGGATGCATTCTTTTATTTTTGCAATTAAAAATCATTCCTTCAATGCCCTTGAGAGGGCCTCATAGTGGTGATGAATTTTTTATTAGATTTTGTGATTTTATTTTAATTTGGTTAATAAATTTCACTTGAAAAAAATGCATTTTAATTTTAATGGCAACATTACAATTCGACTTCTTGTGGAAAATATCTCCTATTTATAAAGAAAGAGGATGAGTGAGATATTTTGGATCGCATGTGTCATCTACTATGATCACTAGAAGAAAAATAAAATTGGAAGAAGATAAATGAAAAAGAATTCTAATCTACTATCATCACCAAAATGAAAACAATGAAATAGAAAGATGAAATAAATAATTAAAAACCTTTAAATATAGAATATTATTACCTTATTTTTTCCTTCTAATTAAGTTATCTTTCATCTTTATTATTACACTTATGTCAAGAGTTGAATTGAATGGGATGACATGTTATGGAGTACCATTATTGCAAATCATAGATTAAATCAGTTCTTCTATATGACAACTAAGTAAATTAGACTAATTCAACTACTATATTTTCACATCTACATATAATAATTTAAGTTGTGCATTAAATTATACCTTCAAAAGAACAAGTTGGATATACTTTAATAAACATAACATTCTTCTCTCTCTCTCTCTCTCTCTCTCTCTAGCGCGCGCGCGCTATCCATCTCTCTTTATTACAACATAATTTGATTATATCTCTAAGCCTTTGTTGCACAAACATCATTTTCAAAATTACCTACTAATTGCCCTCATATACTCACAATTGTATCCATAAAATAGATAATTACAATTGCTAGTATTATAAAAATATTATCCCCACACCAGAGACACAACACACATACACTATTGTCTTTCTTTATTAAAAAGTATTCATACATATTTTATCTATCCTCTTTATAAAAAATAATTTACTTATTATTTAGAAAATAATTTATTCCTTTACATGCTAGAAACAGCAATTAATTTTTTTTTTTAAAACACCAAAATTCACTAAAATTAAACAGAAAATGTCTATTTCTAGTTGCAGAGCAACGTCATGAATATCTAATATATGATGTGACGGACATGCTTAGTGATGGCAGGAGTCCGTACATGGCACGCGGGGTGGGTTAAAAATATACAAACCTTAACCAAAATTTTAATATGAATATTGTCATCCGAGGACAGTCGGCAGTCTTAAAAAAATTTAATCTCTGTATTTTTTTTAATTGGAACTTTTGATTGACGGAACAAATTAGATTGAAATAAAAATTGAAGTTGACCGTGGAATTGTATGTTAATGTTAAAACGGAATTGCTAGGTGAAACGGAAAACGTAAAATAGATTATGAGTCCCATCCACTACGGGCTTATTCATCATGGCATGGCATGCGATTTATGATGATATTTCAAATAATTTTGGTTGAGACCGCCTAAATCAGTGGTAGAGCACTTCATTTGGTGGAATCTTCGTAAATTGTTTTATTTTTATGTTCTCAGTTATGGGGTGGTGGTTGAGTGGTAAATTGAATGATTTTATGGTTTGCTTTGTTCTGGTTTTACTCTATTTATGTTTTCTTATGTCTGTATATAATTTGGGGAGTGTGGATGTGCATTCCACTGCAAGGAATTATTTTGGTTCAGCTTCCAGTTGTATTGGGTTTTTATTTATCTTTATTTTCATATTGAGAAAGATCATGTATGTAGATGTTTGGGTTGTTTGAAGGAGTCAGAGAGTGAAGGGTTGTCAAGTTAGAGTAGATGATTAATTTATTCTTGGATTCTTGGGTTATACGTACTCTTTTTGTGCGTTAAAATCAAATGGAATCATCATGTTGAATTGGATGGAAACAATTTATACATGTGAGACCATTTTGTGTCGGCTAAACTTAGCATGAAGAATAATGTTGGGTAAGCCATGAGTTTAGTTAGGCTTTTTCATGGGTGTTCATAATAGGTTTTAATTTGTTTAATGTTGTTTGTTATGAATGGTTCACAACACATTTATAGAGCGAAGTGGTGATTATGCATTACTATTTTCAAGTGTGTTATGACCATATATGTGTGTAGGCAGTATTATATTTTTTTGACTAGTTTTAGAAACGTATGCACACATTATGGGTGATGTGCAGTGTTTATGTTTTTATAGTCGGTCAGATGAGGAATATGGGAACCGTAAATAATTATGAGTTCATGTCCTTTCTTCACTCTTAGACAATTGTAATCGACATGCCAATTTTAAGTTTTCTTAGGTTGTTGGGCCTTATGTCATCATTTTATACTTGAGATTTCCTCTAATTTTTTGCATTATAATCAATTGATTGTTAGAATTAAACTCGAATATTAGTGTGATGTCGATTTCAATATACTCTCTATTTTATTGAGATCACCCAATACTTTCAATCTTCCTTGATATAACTTATTTATGTGTTCTTAGAAGCCTTTATGTCGACAGGTCACACCACTTTTTAAACTTTGTACAGTCCACTGAGTTGTTGAGTTCACAAGCTCCTAAATTATGTAATCACATGACCACTCATCAATGTGTCTTTTTATTTGTCAAAATGTTGTCGACTACTTGACTTAAAGGGATTTTCTAGTTTCCAAGTTATGTTCATTCTGAGGTATTTATAAGTGGTTTGTATTAATGATTGGTGAGGTGACAAAAGATATGAAAATATATTGACATCATTTTTAACAAGTGTATTATGACAGTATATATGTGCACACAGTATTATATTTTCTCGACTAGCTTTAGAACATATATGTGTATTATGGGTGATGTGCAGTGTTTAATTTTTTATAGTGAGTTAGATAGGGAATATTGGAACCTTGAAACATTGTGAGTTCATTTCCTTTTATTACTCTTAGATGTTTGAAATTGGCAAGCCAATTTTGCATTATTTCACTTTGGTTGTTGCACCTTATGCCATCATTTTATACTTGAGGTTTCCTCTAATTTCTTTCTTTATTGTCATTTGATTGTTAAAATTAAACTTGAATGTTAGTGTGATGTCAATTTCAATAGACTCTTTATTTTATTGAGATTGCCCCATACTTTAAGTATTCCTCAATGTACCTTATTCATGTGTGCTCAGTAGCCTTTATGTTGATAGGTTGGGAAACTTTTGAGCCTTCATACATGTTGAGTTGTTTAGTTCAAAACTTTCTAAATTAATTCTATCATGAGACCACTAATTACTTTGTCTTGCTATCTATCAAAATGTTGTCGACTACCTGACTTAAATAGATTTCCAAATTTCCAAGCGGTGCTCATTTTGAGGTATCAGAAAATGGTTTGCATTAATGATTGGTGAGGTGGTGAAAGATATGCAAATACATTGGCACTCTTTCTTAAAATGAATGAGCGTACTCCAACTAGAGAAATTAAATAAATTTCTAGTATGGTTTTGTGAGACTCATTTGAGTTTGACAAGCTAGTAGAGGGAAGTTTCTAGTTTTGGTGTGAATGGAAAATTTTTAAGCATGCACACAAACATGTCAAGATAAGGGTTTACACCATTTTTTTACCGTCTTCTATGAATTAGAAGTAAAGATTATTTTGGGACTTAGCCCATGTCGTAAATTTGTGAGTACCTCACGAGTCTACTTTGTTAAATTCTAGGGCATAGCCATAATTTGGTAACCAAAATTGTAGAACCCTTGATAAATTGTATTTTATACCACCAATTTTGAACCCTAGCCTTCCTAATCTTATACCTTATAGAGAATAGTCTAGATGGGGTATCAGACACAGAGTTAGTGATGGGATCAACAATCTAAAAGATAATTCAAGAAAATTTGTTCATTTTACCAATTACAAAGGAAATATGATCAAAATAGCACAAATTATGGCTCTTTTCCTTCCTAAGTAAAACTAGATGAAATTTTTTGTTCATTAACCCATTAAGGAAGGAAATGTGATCAAAATAAGACAATTTTTTGTTCTTTCCCTTCCTAATTAAAATTTTGTGAAAATTGTTGTTCATTAACCCATTAAGAAAGAAAATGTGATCAAAATAAGACAATTTGTAGTTCTTTCCCTTCCTAACTAAAACTAGGTAAAAATTGAAAGGTTCAATTTATCCACCTATTTAGATATAGATGAAAATTGTTGGGTTCTTTGATCCACCTAAATAGACTTTGTACAATTTGTTGTTCATTTATCCCCCTAATTAGGCTATGTGCAATTTGTTGTTCATTTTAAAGACCAATTAATAATTACGATTTTCTCCATGTTTAAAACAAGGAATCCTTCAAATATCACAAGTTAGACTCCCAAGTGCAAAGATCTTGTTCCTATACCTGCAAAACACATAAAAAAAACAAGATAAATCAATTAGAATTGCATGTTCACATCGGGTTCACCAAATGTAGGAGAGGGAAATAAGAAATAATTGCATGGTAGAGGAACCACTAACTCTAAATGCATACAAAATAGATCCTATCCTAACATTAAAGCTATGAAGGAAAACTGCACAAAATATTGAAATAAATTCAAAAAAACACTTCCTTAAGATGCTCTAACGCTTTTCTTTCTTCTTTCAATTTGATATGTTGCTCCCATGTGATAATATGCACCTAATCATGGAAGAAAAATGACAAAAAGAATACTCAATAAATGTGGTTCAAGATTTGAGAGAAATGAGAGTCCAATTTAAATACTTTTGGAACTCAAATCAACGAACAAGATTGAAATCCAATCGATGGTCAAGATTCCCTTTGAAGACTCCTAATTAGAAAATGACACAATTTATGAAAATTTAAATTGTGCATTTGGAAAATGACACAATTATGACAAGTTATGACAAATTGATTAATGATTTTAGAAAAGGGCATATTATGACAAACTATGAGAAATTATGACAATATAAGGAATGAATTTGGCAAATGACAAATAATGAGTTGGATTTGGAAAATGATAATTTATGACAAATTGAAGAGTGATTTGAGGAGGAGAAATTAGTGGGAGGAAAAATGGGAGAAAATAGTGGGAATGTCATGTGAGAAAATTTTAAGGGAAATATCATATGAGGGAAAAGTGAGATTGAAAGAAAATTTAGTGACTATGACATGTGTTAGAAATGAGAGGAAAATTAATAATTAAAAATTATTAATTCCCTCACATTTTAGGAAATTGTCCACTTAATTAAATAAATAAATAAATTATGGGAAATGGGGAAAAGGATGGTAAAAAAATATAATTTATTTACCAAGACAT
>MU225431.1:1400140-1428231 GCA_018584345.1 Thuja plicata
AGCTCTCCTTGCCTGGATTAAGTTCTGTTTAGGCTTAATTCGGTTTGCCTCTTCTGCTCTCGGGTTAAGAGCATACCCTGTGTTAGTTTTAGGATCAAGACATAATTCATTGCATATCATTCCAAAATGGAGCTGTACCTACCAATTCAGAGAAAAGCCAGTAATCAGAGAACAACTTTTCAACTGTTGTAATCAGATATTGTTCATAATTTGGGCACTAAGAGTCATATTCCTAAGAAGTGAGAAAGGACAAATCTATTTACCAACACATAGATTTCCTGAAGCTTAATGCATTTCAATTTCATAGGATTGGCCATGAGGATCAAGAGAGTTTGAAGCATATACTTTGCAGATGTCATTCCAAGTTTACGTCCCTGGTCGATAATTAAATGGACTGAATGATCTAATTAGCAACCATTTAGAGTGTCTAATCCTAAAATAAGTAGTCCAATGCTATGGGCTTCTAAGACAATTTTTTAGCCAAGCACTCACCACCAAAAAATGATTTCCTTCCTGATTTGTTTGTCTCGCTGCTCAGCTAATGAACCTCATTTATCATTACTAATAGTGATTATACATCACCGAAGTCCATTTTTTATTGTTTTTATGGAGTGCATGCTTGTATTCCAATTTATTCAAGGTTACCTCTATTTTGGAAATTACTAATGTTGAGTGACATGATTAGATACATTTTTATGCATGATTTCTATCATTTTAATATTTCAAGATTTTTTTCAATGATGGTTTAGGTTGTTAGGAAGGACGATTGGTTGGAGAAATTTTCTATAAAAAGGCAATAGGGACGAGGATGGTTGGAGACTAATTGGATTCATTGTTAACATAAACATAATTGAAAATAATAAGAGTGGTGAATTTATCCCTTGATAATTAGATTAGAGGAATAATTATTGATCCAAAGGCTATTCCATCAACATTAGGATAAATTCATAAGCCATTGATTGTATCATAATGACAATGACATTTTGACATTCTAGAGGACATAAATAATGTTGATTTCCATCATTGTATATTTTCAAGTGTTATTAAGGTAGAATAGGAGGAATTGGAAAGTATTTAAGCAGTGGAATAATTTATCTCATAACTATTTAAATAGCTCTTCTAAAATTGAAAGAAATCTATGATGGTTCCCTTTCTTGATTTTGCATGCTCTGGAATGAAATGATTGCTTCCTAAAAAGGGGAGGAGATAAAGGTATCTTACCATTGGAATTTCTCTTGTAATCTTTTTGTGCCTCATTATGAAATTTGATGTTTCCCTCCCTACATTATTTGGTATCTATTTCTAATTTTTCAATCGTTTTTTAGTGCCTAGTAAAAAATTTTAATGTGACCGGTGATGTTGGAATGACACATCCTCTGAGTCCACGTTAAACACTTTTGACCTGGAACTATGAACTAGTGAGGCCACAAGTGGTGGAACACATCCCCTTATTAAAAAGTTGAGGCTTAAACTCACGAGCACATTGGATTAGTGAAGGCACGTGCCCACATTCACAATGCTCCAACAACGGTTTGAATCTTGGTTAGGACAATAATAACACCACCACTTAACCAACACACTAAGTGATGAATACTAGAGACCAATTTTCCAATCTATTTGTCACTATAGTTTCTCAATTTTGGGGAGCCTTATTTACAATCTTCTTCAATGCCTACAATATTCATGGCACTAAGTATTTTCTCACACATAATTGTGATAACTTTCAACTATAGAAATGAAAAATATAATTTTTTAAAACATATGTAATATGTACAGTGTAACATTATAATTCATTCTAGTGTGAATTCTCTTTTTTGTGTATATTTGTGTAATACAAGATAAATGATGTAAACAAGTGACTCTTCTTCATTTATCATAAAATTTATGTCTTCTAAAGATATAATTTTTGTTAAGGTTTATTAATAAACGAATTATGTATTCAAGAAATTCCATTATTAATACTTAATATAATTACCCACTCCCCTTGAAATATATAAATCATCATTCAATCAACTACCATTACTGTGTAACCCGCTATTGTTAGCGGTCGTAGTGTTGAAGTTCTTGCAGTCACCTGGTTGGTTAATATTGGAACTCGTGCGCTCTTCACTTCATATGGTTCACATAGTTAAGAAATAACCAACCATTTAACTTTATGGAGTTCACACTATTCAAGTAGTAGATTACCATTAAGTTATGACATGCTGCAAACTCTATAAGTCATGGGTCATTTACACAACATACACAATGAGTTTTTGTGTTTTAACAATGTTAGTGTTCTTTTTTATTCATTTTTTGTGGTTTAAAAATGTTAGTGTTTTTTGTTTATCATTATGCATATAGTGGCGATTATTTTCCATTTGGCGAATGTCGCATGTTGGCGACCCCTGAATTGGCAAATATTTTTCACATATTGGACTGACCCTATTGCTTGACATTTATTAATATTGGGTCCAAAGCCCAGACCCATCACCCATTGATTTATTTAATTTTTCCATTTCTTACACATTGTCGCCAATGGAATACAAATTTTGGTCCCCGTAAATTTAAAACATTCACCTATAATTTCTAATCGACGGCCTATATTTACCAATCGATTTATACATATATATTTATAGGCATCCCCAAATTTGTCTGGCATTTTACGGACGCGTGTCTCTAACCGACGTAATTTAGCCAACTTTATTAATCATGTGAAGGTATTGGACGACCCATAATCACCTCAGAAATAACAAAAGATGTTTTACAATTACGCGGGCTTCGCCAAATATTTGTATACCTAATACCTCCCACTGAATTTTCCAAATAAGGATTAATATAACAACATTATGATATCTCTATATTTGATCGATAGTGAAGTTTCAGAATATTGAGTGCAACTATATACTGCATTGCCAAGTGGTGACTACATTGCTGCAATTTAATTTGAGGCAAAGGTAAGTGATACTTATTCTATGACTCTATGATTTTGAGTTCATTTAGATTATTCTAGAATATGTTTGCAAAAATGGGGTTTCTTTTCCCTTTCGGCCTGAAATACACCGCACGCGGTTGATCTGTGCTCATCCAACAATCATTGGCACTATTGCGAGTCCCATTAAATTTTGGCTTGTCATTTTGATTTGATGTCACTAGGACATGTGTGAGTGTCACTTAATCATTTTAAATTACAACTTCAGCTTATTAGTTATTACATTTAATAAATGTTTAGTTTTACAGTGTAGTCCAATTTAGATTTTAATTCAATTATTTCTATCTATATTATAATCAAAATTAGATTATCACACATCGATATGACACAATGGAAAATTAAAAATAGAAACTTGCTTTGTCTCTAGACTGATAAAGAAACTTAATCATTTTAAAAATTCAAAATCTCAGTCTTCAGATTTAAAAATGGAAGTACTAATCCATCGCTTAAGCATACTTAAGTGTCTAATACACATGAAAAGAAACTAATTAAAATATTGCAATCACAGAGAAGTCTAAGAAACATTTTTTGTACCCATAAAAAGAAAATTGAAATGAACTTGGAAAATTGTTATTATTATTTTTCACCAAGTTACATCGTATGGTAAAAACAAAAACCTACTAGGCAACTTCTTATCGGTATAAAAAAAAAAGTGAAACTTTGCATGTCCATTGTCAAAAGACCAGGGTAACGGGAATGGGTAAACTAGGGAATCAGGGATCTTCATCTTCCCTTTCGTCTGAGTAGAATTTTCCAGAGAGGATAATCTCTGATAATTCGTCAAGCTATATGTAGTCTGACTCGTCAAATTCATCAAGGTAAAACTATTTCGAGAGAAAATCCCTCCCAAGCTGTGCCCATTTCCTGTGTCATGTTAGTTGCTTGTCATTGAGGTTCAACATAAAGGGTTGTCTGGCCACATTTATGCTCGGCTCCAACAGCTTGTCTATATCTCTTGGCCAAGGGATCCCCACCCCTAATTCTGCAAAAATAGCAACATTGACATCGTCCTTCAGGAATTTCTCTTTAAAAACCTTCCTCAACAGCATCAGCATATCCGCCTTCTGTCCTCTGAGGTTAAGGAGAGATGCAAAAAATTGGGACGTAATGTCCGTGTAGACATGGTATCTGTCAACATTCTCAAGGAACTCTCGAGCCAATAACATCAACACAACAGATTTTATAAAAGCGTCCCCACCAACCTCCCTACGAACGGGAGTGAAGATTTATTCTGAGACATTGCCCAAAAAACACCTCTGGTCATCTGGGGATGTGCATCTCAAACGGATTGGTGTGTCCATCTTTAATTTTTGAAATCCTAAAGACCTAAAAACCTAAACCTTAAAACCAGAGGCAGAATTTCTACCACCGATAGCTCTGATTCTTAATCTACCAAAAGCAAAATGAAGAAGAACGAAGCCAGATTGTCTATAAATAGCCCTGATCCCTTGATTGATAGTAGTGACCACGGATACTTAGAAATTAATATTTATTCTTTCTTTAATCATATTTAATGCATTTTCCATAAATGCATTATGTGTGTGAGGGATTTAAATCCATTGTCCTTAATCTTTCATATCTACAAGTAAATCTTTCCCATAAATGCATGTGTACTATTGACAGTTAAAGATGGCAGTTAAAGAATGTCACTGACAAGGCATTTATTTCTTTTCGAGTTACAAGTTAAAAGTTGCAGTTGCACTATCCACCATCCACGAAAATAAATAACTAGTAGTAATCAACGATCATGGTTATGGTGTAGTTTTTAAGGCTTGATATGTGTCATCATTTCGGTGACTTCTTGCAGAAGTCTGTTTCCTTCCGAAATTTGGCCCAAAATTAAATTTTAGCCATTGATCTAGGATGATCAAATGGTCTCAAATAATACATTTAAAAATTTAAAATAATGGATATTACTAATTAGTTTATGTGTCCATGTGTGATTAGTTATATTCGCAATAAATAAAGGTGATATTCACTGGACGTGATATTGCATTAATTACAATGTTACGTGTCATTATTCTGGTGACTTCTTGGAGAAATTTGTTTCCCTCAAGAAATTGGGCCGAAATTAAACTTCAACCATTGATCTAGGATAATCAAACGGTCTCAAATAAGACATTTAACATTAGCTGGTGTTGGCCCACATGACACATTGACCAGTCCCATCTTTTGAAAATTGCCAAATAAAATTTTATTTTTCCCATAATTAACGATAGATTAGCCAATAAAATAAATATTTTCAAACGGCACATAAAAATTGTGAGTACAAATATTTTGTTTCCCTTCAAAAGAAAATCATTCGCCTCATATATTATATATTTTCCCCCACATTAATTTATAATTCGCTAGGATTTTATGGAATTTTCATTCGGCAGGGAAAAACTCACGTTCGCCTTTATATTATTTTCCAAATTTGGAAAAAAATTCACCATCATCAATAAAAAATTTCCCCTCAATTAATGTACGATTTGCCAGGATTTTACACTTTTTGCTAGGAGGGGGTTTCTTAAAGTTATCCCTATGAACAACCCTATCAAATCGTGATATTCTAATCTTTTCTCTGAATCTTCACCTTTATTTTAAATGTACCATTATAACCTCAACTAGTCTAGAATATGGTCAATCATTTTCTCAACCTACTCTCTTTGGCTCAAAAAAATAATAAATCAATGACCAGTTGACTACCTTTATTGTGTAACTTGTTCTTATTAGTAGCCTATGTTGTTTAAGTTCTTGCAGTCACCCAATCAGATGATATTAGAACCCATGCACTCTTCAATTTGCATGGTTCAACCTGTGAACAAATCACCAACCATGCGGTCTTTTTGAGGAGTTGCAAAATAGTGCTCATTAATAAGTACATCCTTGACTGAAAGCGTGTAAATATACTTCCATAAGTTTGGAAGTGAAGTGATACTACAACTCACTACCAAAAAATGATTTTCTACATGATTTATGATTTTTCTCAATCCTTGATGGATAAATTCCATTTAACATTACTGACATTAGTTATACTTGAATGTACTCTATTCTTAATCGTGTCTCTCTCAAGTGGTTGCATCTATTTCAATTTTTTCAAGGACACCTCCATTTTGGACATTGATAATGTTGATTGAAACAATTCTACATTTTAAGCATGATTTATATCTTTGCACTTTTCAATATTACACTCTATTTACGATATATAATCATTAGGTTTTTTTAATGATGACTTAGTTTGTTAGGCAACACAATCAATCTAAGTACTTTTCTATAAAGAGGCATTGAGGATGAGAATTATTAATTATTTAGTATACTATTTTAAATTCTATGCAGTCGATACAGTCAAAGATAGGTTGGTCTGAATTGGAAAAAAATGAGAGGGAGGAGTAGTCAATGAAGGTTAGTTCTGAAGAGTCCACAGATAACATAACCTTCTATCATTATGTCTATGCCAATGTTATTCCACTTTCATCCTCTTCCTTTTCATCCCATTATTCCTCGCCCGAGACATTGAAGAACAAGAAATTTTTTTGATTTAGTATTTTCAGTTCTCTATTTTTACACCTTATAAGCACTTTATTAGGTTAAGAAGGATGATAATATTGTACTATTTTTCATTATTGTTAATTGTCTTACTTACAATTGTGTAGTTTACCACGCAAGGATAAACTAATTACAGTGAGTGTTAGTATGGGAAAAATGAGAAACAATGAGAGTGGTAACATTGTCCTCTAATAAATAGAGTGGTAAAAGAATTGGGGTTCCAAACAATGCTTCATCAATGTTAGGGTAAAGGATCAACACATAAGTAATGTTGATTGTCGTGACTGTATATTTTCAACAATGATTAAGTTAGAATGGGGAGAATTGGAAAGAATTAGAGTAGTGCAATAGTTTAGCTTGGAAGCCTTGAAATAGGGCTTCTGAAATTTATTCGAACACGAGGTCTCTCTCTCTCTCTCTCTCTCTCTCTCTCTCTCTCTCTCTCTCTCTCTCTCTCTCTCTACACTATCATGAAATGCATGCTTCCTGAAAAGTAAGTAGATGATTCCACTTTCCTCTTCTTTTTTGGTGAATTGGACTTCACTGAAGACATGCATGGAAAATTTGTTGTGGCAACAATATGATGAAGAAGAAGGGCATTGTGAAGATCGTGAAATTGGAGTCAAAACTGTGCAAATTGGACTTCCCCTAATACAAGGGTGACAAGGTTGTTGCAACAACAATATTTTGTAGAAGGGCATTGTCTAGATCTTGAAGCTGGAATCGAAATTGTGTGAACTATCCTAGAAAACTAATATTAAAACAAAGTAATATGTACAATGTAAAATTATAATTCATTATTAATATATAATAAATAGATGTGGTTTAACAATGTAGTGTGATTTTTCTTTTTCTGTCTATATTTGGGTAAATTTGTAAGTTGTCATCAAACATAAGCCTATATATAATTATTGATAACTCAATTACATATTCAAGTAGTTTAATTATTTGACAAAAAAAGTATAAAATGTTTCCATTAATAATACTTACCATACTTAACCACTTCCATCAAAATTATATTAAAGTTTTATATATCTTTTTGCTTGGGTACGACCTACATTTTCTTTAGACTGGTGCTCTTCTTTATATGGCGCCCTTTGACTTTGATTCTAGAAGCAATGTCATAGTGTGACAAGTATTTTTGAACTTCATCTTCAACACTTAGGAATAAGATTATTGAGAATCAGACAATGAAAACTTGGACAACTGTTCTGGCAAATGTAATATCGAGGATTGACAAAGGAAATGGTACATGATCAAAACCTAAAAATACCCAAGACTCGACAAAGGCAAGAGACTTAGTTTTGTTTCAAAAGAGTTGTTAGATCCTGAAAAGTGTTCCCGAGCTTCACTTAAAACTCTGACGACTTATGACAGACTAAAGTGATAAGTTCCAAATTAAGTGATTGGAACTCTTAGGCATTCACTGCATACCTACTTTCTTTGCTTCAAATTACAAACTGGATGTATGTTAAATATTTCTGCATTAGATATTCAAGCAGTTTAATTATTTTTTAAGTATAATTGCCCACTCCCCTTCAAAGCTATTCATTACACACCCACAAATGCACAACCACTAGTTATAATAAATTAAACAAAACTCTAAAGCTGCATAAATTAATAATCTTTTTTCATGTATTAATTGACATGGAGCAAAGTCTTGAGGCGTGCCTTGCACAGTTATCAGTCCCATAGTTTACTCGGATTTAAAGTCTTCTGAGCACAAACGACAAATTCTAAAGTCAATGCTCGATAAAATATACAAACATAGACCAATTTTATATTATTATGAAATACTCTACTTACAGCATCGGGAGACAGTCGGCATTCTTTACAAAAATATAATACGAGGAGAAACGGTGCTTTAAAAAAATGGTGCTTTTAATTTGACGCCACGATTAGATTTGAAATTATTGAACTTAACGGTGGCATTCTGTTTTGTTAATGTTAACGGAACAAGTAGATGAAACGGCCCGGTAACGGCAAAGCAAAACGTAAAAGTTAGAGGCTGGGTTGAGTCCATCAGTTAATTGGTGGTTCTTCATAATAGAAGAGTTACATAGAGAAGAACTTGAAAATTAGAAAGCAAAACTGTGTATATTTTCCTCTAGGATTAAAAATAGGTACACAGTTCTAATTTAAAAGTATTTGCTTTCATATTTATAGTTTGTGAAAATTAATTTTATCAATTGATTTCAGTTATTCACATTTTTCATTTTCTATTCTGACAATGGATCATGGAGTGTGATCCGAAGTCGTGATGAAAAAAACTTAATATCATCAAATCCAAAAGCAATGTCAATATTAAACTATGGATTGTGAAAATCTGATATCTTTAACTTGAAGATTGTTCAAAATGTGATCATTGATCCTTTAGACTGCTAATGTGGTGGTTGATTCATTCATTACATGGTACGTTAGAGGGGAAGAGTACATTAGACTTTTTTTTTATTGTCTTCATATGTCACTTAAGTGTTTATAGCTATCATTTTGGCATGTGAGATTTGTTAATGCATGTAAGAGTCAAAAAGTAGTTATTTTGAGTTGACTTCTAGTAGATATTCCCTATTGCACTATTGGCCTTGACCACTAGAAAATTTGCACAAATATCCAATAATTATTGACCAATAAAGTTGCCCAATCAATTTAATTGCTAACTGTTTCCTTGCAATAGTAATGGATGCCTACAGGCCTACTAAATGATTTATTTGCAGAATTTTGATTCATAAAATTCAATAATTAAAATGTGGACAATAAGTGAGTCTCTTCCCCTATACGATTTTGTCTTAGACATACTATTTTGTTGAGAGTGTGACACAGGAGAGAAGCTAGTAGTTGAGTACTCTAACTTTGCGCTTCTCAAAATCCTACTTGGAAATTTTAATTCACTATCATTTTTTTACAATAGCTCCTTTGGCAAGTCTATGTTTTTAACTAAGGTTTCAGGGTCACTCAACGTGTTTGCCAATGCATCCAAAAAGACCAATAAAAGTGAGACCAATACTTGTGCACTAAGCCATTTATTATTGGTTTGTCGATGTAGCATCACATGACTTTTTTAGTTTTTACATCTAAGTAATACATTTTATTCAATTTATGAAAAATATGTCTTAACTTTGTCAGTCTTATTCTTCATTGTTGCTTTTTGTCTGGTTGTTTTTTGCTGATTGCTAGTGCTGGGAGGTGTTATATAGCCTTTATCCTTGTCCCCAGCAATTTCTTTTTTCGTTGTTCATAGTCTTCCTTTCTTTTATGCTTTTATAAAGAGTTACAGTTGCCTTCAAAAACAGTTTTTTCCCTAATCTAAAACTATATATTTAATATACAACATATAAAAGAGACACTTGGCTTTATTTTGAAAAGTCTTTCCTATGATTGTACTGAATAAATGAGTGGATAGCCACCAGCTTAATATCGAGAATGCTGCAAAAGCATAGCAGTTACGGTCACATGTGTGTCCAAAATGCTGGCCATTAGATTCTCCATAACCATTGACTTCTTTAAGTCGTACTATCTTAAACAATCGTGATATCAACATCCACACTATTTTACACCATAATGAGGTGGAAATGACACTGAAATGCTAACATCAACTTTCACCATACGTCTCATTCCTTTCATAGCCAGACAAACCGCACGCTGCGCACCAAAAAGTGGAACCAATCAATAATGCTTTTAACAAAATAATGGGGTGATCGCGACGTGAAAATATTCCCCTCGGACCATTCATAATTCATGTGCAATGGTAGATACCGACTTAACCAGGAAAATTGAACTCGTACTATTTAAGTATTTAGAACATGAACTTTATCATTAACTTAGATTATATGTCCTTCGACGTGCAGCTCTAATTCTCTATTTAATCCCCTCTCCAAATCCCATTTCTGTGCGCAAACGACTTATTGTTTGATAATTCAACCCTGTGAGCTTGGAGATTCGATCACCTGACCTTCTCCAAGATGTTGAGGATTGCAGTAGGCACATGGCAGGAGCTGTTGCGCATGGACTGTGTGAAAGCGGTTTTCGCAGAGGTTATATTGACTTTCTTGTTTGTGTTTGCAGGGGTTGGATCTTCCATGGCAATGGGTTAGATACCCCAACTTCACCTCATTTTACTTTTTAAATTTGCCTCTTTTTAAGAAAACTGGAAGTTTTAACTGTGATTAATAAATTTGATGTGTTGCAGAGAAGCTGGAGGTGGATGGGACGTCGATAGTACAATTAACATTCGTTGCCTTAACCCACGCTTTTGTAGTCTATGCAATGGTTTCCGCCGGTTTTAACATCTCAGGAGGTCACATTAACCCGGCGGTCACATTGGGCTTAGCAGTAGGGGGCCACATCACTCTTGTTAGGTCGCTTCCCTACTGGATTGCACAGTGCCTCGGCTCTGCACTTGCCTGCTACTTGCTTATTTTTCTCACCGGTGGCCTCGTAAGCACCCCATTACAAAATCTGATTCCGCTAAGAAAATCCTCTAAGATTTACAATTCCTAATGTTGTGTTTTTGTATGATTTTGTTGTGAAGGTGACACCTATTCACTCATTGGGGACGGGGTTGACGTGCATAGAAGGGGTGATATGGGAGATAGTGTTGACGTTCTCGTTGCTGTTCACAGTGTACGCAACGGCTGTGGATCCAAAGAAGGGGAGTTTGGGACCCACTGCGCCGCTGTGCATAGGATTGGTGGTGGGGGCCAATATTATGGCGGGAGGGACCTTCTCTGGGGCATCCATGAATCCTGCTCGTTCATTCGGCCCCGCCTTGGCGAGTGGAGATTGGACAGATCACTGGATCTACTGGGTGGGCCCTCTCATTGGTGGTGGACTCGCTGGTATTGTCTACGAGACTGTCTTCCTCACTGAGAACTATGCCAGAGTCCCTGATCTTGAGGAATAAAATGAGTTAAGTTGATGGATCGTCTCTTTTCTAAATTGTCTTTAATTTTTTCAGTTTTGAATAATGAGCCACTGCACTCACTAAGTTCATGAGTGCCCCCTTTCTCTTCCTCTCTGTGTAGATTTCTTGACTATTGCGAATAATCTTTCTAGAATAATTGACTATGTTCATAGTATTAATTTATCGTTTTTCATTCAAATTTATTGTAATATAATAAACATAAGCACTTGCACTAAAACGAGGTGCAATAATTAATTAGTATTTGCACTAAAATGAGGTGCAATAGTTGAATAATAATATAGTTCTAATATCAATGAAGAGAATAAAATGGATGCACAAATTGATCTACAAGTGATAAATGTTTTTATTCAATTAGATCTTCTTGACTGCGTGATCAAGGGTCAATCGATCTATGATCAAAGACAAATAATTCATTACAAATGCTTTGAAATATACAGAGGTCTTGGTCATTCCATGAAATGTGGAAACTAGAGTTGGATTAGTTGGCTTAAACAACACATACTAAGGGCTGATTCCTAGGTTAAAAGTGTTAAATAGTCAAAGTTGACCAAATTTTTCAAGGCTTAATTTGTTCCTTAATCTATGTTGTTTAAGGGCAGTCGAGTTGGATTACTAAAAATAACAATAAAAGCTAAACTTCATGCTATAGTTTGCATGAACCAACACACTCTTACATGCCTGAGAACAACCGTTGAATACTGAGTGTTATTATTTTCCAATAACAAAAGTAAAGTCAACTCAAACAACAGTTTAATATGTACATTTTTAAAAAAGAATTTAAAAATTTCTCGACAAATCTATTTTGTGCATAATTTGTAATTATTTCAGTCCATGAGACCACATCCCTTTGAGGCATTCTAGGAAGATATTGGCAAAGGTTGAACATATCCTACATAGCATGACGTAAGATATTTTCAATAAATAAGTGTAGGACATTTCCTAAAACCATATTATTCCACTCCAAAGGTCCTATTTTTGCATAAGTTACAAGAATTTCAAAAACAAATTATGTAATTTTGATTTATAGTCTTTTCAAGAAACTATGTCTTGTGCATCCTTCTACATTCTTCATGCATGTCTTCCATGGTAGTAGCAACTACAATATTTGACAAAAGAATTATATCCTTTATGCTTTAATGTACATCCATGCACTATTCCAAAGCTCTCACTATTTTTGCAGTACTTAAAATTTGTTCACAATCAATTATTTTAACCTCAAATGGGGTTCATATATAATGTTCTATGTTTATATTAATTGTAGTAGGCGAAGTTAGGCTATAAATGAATTCAGTGGCTACTTATTTGATGCACTAGTATGCATTATAATTAGCACAATATTTCCACTAACAAAATTAACTGACATTGAGTGGGGATGTTTGTTAATTTTGTAGTAAGAAATGTCCTATAAGACACTACAACAAATATACACCACAATACATTGTACAAAAACCCCCAAATAGTTAGAATAATTTATCACAATCATTGTTTGAGCACTTTAAAAGAAATGAGAGATTTGGAATATGGTATGCACATCTATTATAGCATAAAGGATGGAGAAATTTCATCCAATGCAATTATCACTTCTATAGTAGACATGTATGGAAAATGTAGAAGCATGCACAATGCATGTTATTTTCTTGAAAAGGAGATAAATTGATATTAGATTTAACCTTTTCCAACATCCTTGTAACCAATATAAAAATGAGAGCTTTGGAGAAAAATGTCATGTTGTAGGATATGTTCAACATGGATTTGTTGAAAATTTCTTATGCTATGATTTGTAGGATATGTTTAATATAGATTTGTTAAAAAATACTTATGCCATAATTTGTAGGGTATGTTCAAATTTTTCCATCATCTTCTTAGAATGCTTCAAATAGTGCAATCCCATGGATTGAAATATTAACTATAGATGCACAAAATGAAATTTTTGATGACTTAAGAAAATGTTAAGAAAATGCAAATAGAAGGTGTAAATAAGAGTCAAGAACCTTTTTCAACATCTTCCTTTCTTGTGCAAAAAATGTAGCTTTAGAACAAGGTTTGGATATCCATCCAAGCATAATGGGAGAATAATTTGTGTTAGATGTTATAGTTGGAATTTTCATGGAAGACATTTATGAAAAATGTGGAACCACATACAAGGCACATGAATTGTATAACATAATGACTCAAGAAATTTAATAAATTTTGTTTAATTTATCCAAAAATTGTCTCTTGAACTTTTCATAGCATCCTACCTACCTTTACAATTGAGTAAAAAAATGCTGAATAAAATGCGGATCTAGTAGACTTCCTAATTATGAAATCGCTAAATTGAGGCTTGAAATTCTAAAAGGAAGAAGGGTAGGGAAATGGTTTATTTTATTTCCATGGGTAGGGAAACCCTTGTCACGCAACTCCACCGATCTCATGCTTTAGTGCCATATTAAAAATACTAAAAGTATTAATATGCTTGTAAGTTAGTTTTACAATAGGGCTTACACCCCAAAAGGTAAACAAATACAAGCACAATTCTTTGTCATCTCATCTAACAATTTTAAAGGCCAATAATAGACATTGCTAATGAGAATATTTTCCCTTACTATTGGCTTCAACCTTTCTCAAATTTTTTTTAAAAAAATTCTTTTATGATTGATATATTATGATGTCAAGGGCTCCTACAAATGTAATAAACAATATGTTAAGTTATCTAACTTATAAGATATATACTAGAACACAAAAAATAAATTTGTTGAAAATATTATTTCATTTTGGTATAACTTCAAAAAATTGTAACATATAAAATGGTTATCAATGGTAGACAACCACTTTACACATACATTAGAATACTAAAATCCAATCCTTAGGCCAAATCTGATTTGTATAGCCCAAAAATGATGAAGGGATACAAATGCAAGAACTAGAAGGAAATGAAGAATAGGAAAAGAAGATTATAAGAGATATATGCTAATGATTAAGGAAATGATTACTAACAAGATACAATAGCAGATCTCATCTAATGTATCCAAGTAGAAGGAAGATATAGAAGTAGGGATAGGTGAAACTAAAAATGAAAGAAGAAGAAGGTAATAAGATGTTGATTTTCTGTCTGATAGAGTCTCGGAATATTTTGATACCTGAATCTAGTAATCTATGACATGAAAACCCGAGATCTATAACTTTCTATTATGCTCTAGGAACATGTTGAAAGTAGTTAGACCTATACCTACGTATAGGTGGAAGGTTTCACCTAGATACCTAATATGGTCAAAATAGAAAAGAAAAGATGATCTGGGTAGTTCTTCAAATTGTCTTTCTGGTTCTGTAATAGGATTTGCACTTTAAAATACCCTAGTATAGGTCGAAGGTTCACCCTATACCCGATACTATCAGAATTTAGAATAAAAATTTGATCTGGAAAGGTCTCCGGATTGGATCCTCTAATTTGTATCTATATCTCTCTAGACCCGCGCCTACACATAAGAGAGAAGTGGAAATTGTTGTGGGGAGGGGCTTGCCTTAGTCAAGCCGCTATTTGGGAATAAACCTTGAAATGTAATTGAAACTGCATGAGGAAATGTAATCTAGAACTAAAACATAAATCACCTTATACCTCAATGATGCAATGCCTCTTTGAAGATGATCACAAATGTTGATGCAATAGCTTGGACTCCACATAATGACTCAATAAATTCAATAATTTTTGTTTAATTTATGCACAAATTGTCTCTTGAACTTTTCATAGCATCCTACCTACCTTTACAATTGAATTCAAAAATGTTGAAAAAAATGAGGATCTAATAGACTTCCTAATTATGAAATCACTAAGTTGAGGCTTGAAATTCTAAAAGAAAGAAGGGTTTCCCCTTAAAAATGATTTATTTTTATTTTCATGGGTAGGGAAACCCTTGTCAGGCAACTGCACTGACCTCATGCTTTAGTGCCATATTAAAAAGACTAGAACTATCATTATGATTGTAAGTTAGTTTTACAATAGGGTTTACATCCCAAAAGGTACACAAATACAAGAACAATTCTGTGCCATCTTATCTAACAATTTGAAAGGCCAATAATAGAAATTTCTAATGAGAATCTTTGCCTTTACTATTGGCTTCAACATTTCTCTCAATTTAAAAAACAAATCTTTTATGACTGATATATTATGATGTCAAAGGCTCCTACAAATGTAATAAATAATATGTTAATTTATCTAACTTATAAGATATATATTATATCACAAAAAATAAATTTGTTGAAAATATTATTTCATTTTGGTATAAACAACCTTAAAAATTGTCACATATAAAATGGTTCTCAATGGTAGATAACCACTTTACAGATACATTAGAATACTAAAATCCAATCCTTAGGCCACATCTGATTTGTATAGCCCAAAAACAATGAAGGGATACAAATGAAAGACATAGCTAGAAGATGGATTTAGGGTATTCCTTATGTGAATAGGAAAATTAGATTATAAGCAATATATGCTAATGAAATTAAGGAAATGATTATTAACAAGATACAATAGCATATCTGATCTAATGTATCCAAGTAGATGGAAGACAAAGAAGTAGGGATATTGTGCACCTAAAAATGAAAGAAGAAGAAGGTACTAATATGGTGATTTTCTATCTGATAGAGTCTCAAAATGTCTTGATACCTGAATCTAGTAATTTGTGACCCGCAAACTTGAGATCTGTAACTTTCTATTCTACTCTAGGAACATGTCAAAAGTGGTTTGACAATTACCTAGGTATAGGTTGAAGGTACGACCTATACCTAATATGGTCAAAATCATAAAAGAAAAGTTGATCTAGGTAGTTCTTTTGATTGTCTTTCTGGTTATGTAACAGTATCTGCACTTTAGAATACCCGGGTGTAGGTCGAAAGTTCACCCTATACATGATACTATTGAAATTTAGAATAAAAATTTGATCTGGAAAGGTCTCCGAATTGGGTCCTCATATCTGTAGTTATATCTACACTCCAAACCTCCACCTACACACAAGAGATAAGGGGAAATTATTATGGGGAGGGGCTTGCCTTGGTTAAGCACCTATTTAGGAATAAACCTTGAAATGTAATTGAAATTGCACGAGGAAATGTAATCTAGAACTGAAACATAAATCACCTTATACCTCAATGATGCAATGCCTCTTTGGAGATGATCACAAGTGTTGATGCAATAGCTTGGACTCCACAAAAACCCAATAGAAAATCATGAAACCAAACCCTTGAAGGATAATGTTTTAGTTTTCCACAATGTTGGATTGAATAAGAAAAAAAAGAAGACTTGAATCGATGAATTTAGATCTCCTCCCTTGATTGCAAACTCCTTTACTTGGCCTCCAATCTGGGGGAAAGAAGCTAGATCTATAGAAGGAAATACTTGAATGCTTGATGGACGATAGATGAACGACTTCATTGAATTCTTGCTTGCTTGAACTCCTTGAATTCTTAATAGCTTACTTGCATAAAGATGTCTCTTGAATTTTAGGTATGTAATGGATGTTCTAGATGTGAAAATGAGGGGAAGAGGCCTCCTTTTATAGTGATTTCAAAGTCCAAATTTGTTGAGGTCAACTGTTCTAAGCAGGAAAATGAAAGTACTTTGCATCAGGCCCAAAACCCACCAAAATTTAGCCCCCAGGATATAGGTCAAAAAAATTTCAACCTATACCTAGTATAGGTCAAACTAGGTTTGACCTATATCTAGAAGGTGTAAATTTTGAAGTAAAGTTGTGGGATTCAAGAGGTGTTAAGTGGTTCAGGGAGAAATGGAAAGATAAGAGGAAAAATAAAGCATAAACACAGCTAAATCTTGAAATTACCAAAGATGGGGCCTAATAGGTCCTAGAGGGAAAATAAATTGTGTGAATGGATGGATGTTTGGGAAATATACATATAAATTAGAGCCATTCTCAATTTTTGAACACATAATATTGATTTGGAGGATACAAACGGACTAGAAGAATGTGAAACCAATGTGGGAACCCATAATGCTAAAATTGGGCTAAACATGAGCACCTAAAAAGGGTGCTCACTTTTTAAGATGATACATTTAGCCCCCACTTTAGCAGGAGTATGAGTCTACCTCATGCTCATGGTAAAGTAGTAGAAAGAGAGAAAGATGAAGATTGTGGGAAAACTATAAGGGGATAAGACACTGTTATGTTCAAGGATACAAACCCTCAAACTAAGGATCTTAACCCATACATCCATACACAAGGATAAAGAAAACAACAACAAATGCATAGAGCTTACTAAGATTCCAAGTCAACTAGTTAAAGAGATCTCGCTAGAGAAAATGTCTCAACTACTAATATCATACTCAGAAAGCTATTACAAGAGAACAAGTGGACACCTTAAAAGAGTGAAATCATACATGAAGGAAAATATAAGACTTCATGATCCAATCTAAAAGAAAAGTGTTTTATGCTATGGAACCATGCAGGAGAGATCAAGACAATCATGGATGACATGTGCTAGGCAATTTTATGTTGCACTAGGAAATCCATGAGAGAAAGAGAAGAAAAAGGAAAGGGAGATGATGGTATATAAAATTTTGTTATGCTAGTCAAATCTACCTTGAGAATTTTGCACCTACTGGCAGCTTGAAAGACGTCTTTGCGCCTATTGGCGACTTTGTGTGTGTGTATGTTGTGCACCTCATGAGTCCATTGTATTTATGAATATTTGTTTGTATATGCGCATTTCATGGATGGATATGGATCACTTATAACCATGAGGATTGATTGTATGTATATATGTACACCCAATGGATGTATTGGATGCTTATAACCATGAGGATTGGTTTTTATATGTTCACTTCATGAATGGATACGAATCACTTATATCATGGGGATTGGTTGTGTGTAAAAATACATAAGGAAAATGTGCAAGAGAATGTACAAGGGAGGCCATATGTATGCACCCCCCTTAAGATGAAAAATGAAGTACTATTTTTTCATCTTAAGAAAGTGATGAACAAGGATAAAGTAGTTTCAACATCAAGACAGTATCCACAAGAAACACTGAGTCCAAGAAAAAGAGGTCACAACTCCTATGAGGCCATGGAAGGGACAAATGCGAAGGGATACCATGCAAGAAGTACACAAGTGATCCTTGTGAAGGATGACACATTGTTTAGTCTCCAAGGTAAAATATTTATATACAATGAAAACCCAATAGCCAACAATGAGAAATGTTATGATCAAGGATACATATTCCTAATGTAAACCAACATTTCTATGTAAGATTGGATGTCACATAGTAGATAAATAACACTTTAACCAAGGGAAAAATGGATCCTCAAAGAATATGAGAGAGATTGATATAATACCATTCCCCCCAAGTGTGAAGACAAGGATAAAAGGGACCTATTATGCTACTCGCAAAGTGTACGACACCATGCATGACAATGAGCCCCCAAGGAATAGGCTAACAATGTTACATAGTGTGGAGAAAGATAATAGCTGGGTAAAAGAACAATAATTTGTCACCTTTTAAGCTAACTTGATAGACTCGGCCCAATCAGACTCGGTTGAGTCTAACACAGCCGAATCCATGTGGACGCCATGTGGCACTGAATGGCACCTACGTGGCCCAGTCAGCTCCTGCGTACGCCAATGCAAGGGCCAGTAGCACTCAGCCAAGTCTGACTGGGCTGAGTCCGACTTGAGCGAGTCTACCTAGGTGGCATGTCATGTTGACAACCAAACCTCCAAAAACACATCAAATCAAGCAGTTTGCACTTCTGCTATTTTTTTCTCTGCTCAAACTAAACAATGTCAAAAAACTAAAAGTACCCTTTTGTAGATCTCAGAACTATGATTCTGTACATATAAATTTTATATTGTTTCGACTACAAAACATTGAACAAATTCCTTAAAAACTACATGTAGGTTATTAAAGCTTTCAGAAGTCATTGATTCAGATAATATAAAAAATTCTAAATCAATTCAAAAAAAAATGAAAATCATAGATAACACTAGAGAAGTGAATCCTCTTCAATAATATGTAATTTATTTGGTTTTTTGTATAGTTTTGATAGGGAAAAATGGTGGGAGACAAAAATTGTTGATTTCAAGTAAGTTCGACTTTGAATACTTATAACGCGCAAACTATACATCGAAAACACTTCTTTCTTTTTTATTGCACTAGCTATACATGTCATCTAAAACATATTCTAAAATTGGAGAAAAAAACAATGTTTTACTTATAATTATTTGGCAGGAAGTAAATTCTTTGATTTACAGTATTTTTTCAAGAAATGAAAAATAGACCTAAAAAATCCAAAAAATATTAATTTTGGTTCAATTTTTTTTAAAAAAATTATAGGCATATAATTCATTCTATTTCACACATTTCATCAGTTTACATCATCTTCAAATTCTCAACAGAAATGTGACTTTTATGCCCTTGAAGTTTTATAGTTTTGGTGTTGTTAACCTTTTCCTTTGTAAAAGGGTGACATATTATTGTGCTTTTACCCAGGTACTTAGATGTTATTTAGAAAAATCAGTATTGAAGAGTAACTCATTACGAGATGATATATGAATGATATCATTATCAATCAATTGTTTAATTTCATAACGTAAAGCTTGGCATTCCTTAGCAGAGTTATCATGATACGAGTGATACATGTAGAAAGGAAGAGTCATTAGGTCTTGACTACAAGTTTCTTTTTGTCTTTAGGTCTTGTAATCACCTTAGCATGAAGAAGTTTAGGCAAAAGTGTTTCTTGATTAAAAGTAAATGTAGGAGAAATTTTAGATGATGAAGGAGAGGATGTGGACAAAGAAGGAGACACAAAACCAAATGCTTCAATAGGTTTCTCACTATTCTCAACACTTTGTTGCACACATCCTGAATCATGTTTTGAAGTGTTATTCATGATGGTGTTTACAGTAACTATTTGTGGCTTCTTATAAGGATTAAATTGTAGTCCATAAGAATGCTCATGCCCTTCATTTTCTAAAGGCACTTGAATTCCTTGTTCATGTTTACCACAATCATTCCCATTGAATCCATATTTTGCTAATAAATGATAACCATGACCATAATGATAATTCATATCAGAAAGAGTTAATGGAACTTCATTAGTCTTATGTCATCATAATCAGGATTGATAGCTTCTAGAGATTTGTTAGGATTGGAAGAAGTGACAAGATTATTTTCATTAGAAAGAGGAGTTATTTCATATTTAGATTGCATAAAGTGAAGGTCTGAAACTTTGTACTCTCCAATATAAGTTGGTGTGAAATCTAAGGATCCCCAATCGTCATCTGGAAGGATACTAATAGAAGGAGGGTCATCATTATATTTTTTATTTTATTTTTCTTCAATAGACAGAGGGTTAGTGCTAATTCAATATTCAAACAACTATTCGGTCTATCATCTTCCTTAAGTGTGTACATCAAATTGTTGTAGATAAACTTGACTTTGCAATGGAGAGTTGAAGGAACAACATGCATAGTATGTAACCAAGGTCTACCCAAAAGAATATTATAATTAAGAGGTCAAGGTCTGATTTTTAACTTTCTCCGTTCAGATCTAAAATTAGTGTTTTTATTGTCTTCTTTCCCCTTCTCATCAATCATATATGTTCTTTGTTTTAAAACATATATTTTTGCATAATGTAAACTAGATTTCAAATGTCACTAAATATTACTGATTGTAACATTAATGATGATTATAATTTCTCATACTTGGAGCATTTGGGAAATGTGTATGTTGTTTGCAGGCTCAGCAAACTATATTTTTTCGCTGGCAATGGAAATTCATGTTCTCCAAAGACAACTGCACTCTACAACCTCAAAACTCAACAATTTCAATCGTTGGCTACTGCTCAAAGTCTCAAACTAATACTATACTAACAATCAATATGAAACTCCATAGTTGAATGCATCGAGGACAACATCAACAACTATCATGTCAAGAGGTAACAAATTTCTCACTAATCACTTCATGTTCGTCACTTAAAGGTTGTGTGTTTAGTATTTACATTATGCTTCCATAAGTTCTTCTCTACTGACGAGTTGTAACTTTGCTCCTTTTTCTCATCAGACATTTATTAACACAAAATCAATAATTTATCATTACATTCAAGATGCTATATTCAATATATCCAATGAGATAACCTTTTATTTCATGATATCCAGCTATTGGACAAGGCCAACCAAGTAGAGATACACTCGCTCACCAAACACGAGGCTAATATTGACTATATTATTTTGTAGCCAAAGTTATTGATATTTGCAGCCACTCCTATTACAATTATATATGCTTGTAATTTTCCACTATCTTAAATTGCAGAATTGTTTTAGTTTTGACATAGCACAGATCTATGCATATATACTAAATATTATTCTCTACTTATTTGTCTTGTAAAAGGATCTATCTTCTTAGGAATATCTAACGAATGAGAATTTTGTATTCTTCATTCAAATTTACATAGTTAATTAAATTTCAGACCAATATGCTTCATTTTACATAGTTAATTACATTTGAGACCAATATACTTCATTCAATATAATTATATGACTTGCACAAATCAGGTATGACAAAATCTGTTCACTCTCTCTTAATGACATTTCCATTCTACCATATCTTATCTCTTATCTCCAAAAACATTATACTATTAAGAGGAGCTTTGACATTTTGCATCTCTTGTTATATAAGATAAGGGTAAAATTAATACTATGAACATAAATATTATAGAAAGATTCTTAGAATGTTTAAGAAATCTACATGCAGAGAGAAGAGGAAACGTGGGATTCATGAACTTGTGAGCGCTGTGGCTCACTATTCCAAACAGAGAAAAGTAAAAGCAACTTAGAAAAGAGTTTAACAGAGAGGATCCATCCATTTCACTTCATTTCATTTATCCCTCGAGATCAGGGAGTGTGGAATAGTTGTCAGTGACAAAGATACTCTCGTACACAAATCCAGCGAGGCCGCCGCCGATGAGAGGGCCGACCCAGTAAACCCAGTGCTCCCTCCAATCTCCACTCGCCAAAGCGGGGCCAAATGAGCGAGCAGGATTCATAGAAGCCCCTGAGAAGGGCCCTCCCGCCATAATATTGGCCCCCACCACCAATCCTATACACAGCGGCGCACTAGGCCCCACACTCCCCTTCTTTGGATCCACTGCCGTTGCGTATACTGTGAAAAGCAACGAGAATGTCAACACAATCTCCCATATCACCCCTTGGAAATACGTCATGCCCGACGCCAATGCGTGCACAGGTGTCACCTTCACAACAAAACAAAACAAATACACTAGATTAGGTTTTGGGAATCCTTTTTCATAAGGATGAGGATTTTCTTAGCAGAATCAGATTTCGTTTTGGCCTGCTGACCTGGCCACCGGTGAGAAAAACAAGCAAGTAGCAGGCGATTGCTGAGCCCAGGCACTGTGCGATCCAGTAGAGAATTGACCTGAAAATAGTGATGTGGCCCCCTACTGCTAACCCCAATGTGACCGCCGGGTTCATGTGTCCTCCTGAGATGTTAAACCGGCGGAAACCATTGCATAGACTACAAAAGCATGGGTCAAGGCCACCACTGTTAACCCTATTATCGCCGACCCTTCCACCGCCAACTTATCTGCAACACATCAAACTTATTTCCGATTAAAAGGCCATTTTTTTGTACAGAAAACAGTAATATGAACATGTGAGATAAGACCTCAGATTTGGATTTCGTTTCTCTTTGGAGATGGATGCAAGGGCTTAAACTACTGGTAGGTTGATCATAACGTACCTGCTCTTTAGTGGAAAAGCTGGGCCCCACACAGATGATGGCTGGTTGGGACGGGAATGGTTTAAAGTATCAGTATGTTGAGCACCCATATCAGTCTACATAGGAAGCTAGTATATAAATTAAGGTTGTTGCAAATAAATTAATTACTGGCTAACTACCACTGTCGGCACCAGCACAGTAAAGCTGGAAACTTCCAGCACCATCATTCTTGAGGGTTCTTCTACTCCAGAAGTTTCTAAAGCCCACTATAAATAAAGACATTGTATAAGGAAATGATCATCAGATCTTTATCTGATCGTAGTGATTAATATAGAGGATCTTTATCTGATCGTAGTGATTAATATAGAGGATCTTCTATTGATTTTTCTTCCTCTGTTTTTCTGTGTTTCTCTATATGTGTTCCTCTCTGTCTTTGCTCTGTTTTTTACACCAATTATGTCTTCTCTGTTTGTTTCTTCATCTCTGTTTCTCACTGTGCTTAGTTTTTTCAAACAAAGCTGGTATTTTTTTTTGGGTGGGGTAAGAACTGCTTAGTATGTTGAGCATCCATCTTAATTTAGATAGAATCAGCATATAAATAAAGTGCTTTTTATTTGGGTTTTTGGGTTGGGATGGGAACTGCCCAAAAGAATCAGGATGTTTAGTACACTTCCTAATCTAAATAGAGATCTAGTCTATGAACAAATATAGGTCTTTATTTGGGTTGGGATGAGAATGACTTAAAGAATCATCATGTTGAGCACCCTTCTTAATCTAAATAAAATCTAGCCTATAAACAATTATGGCTGTTTATTTGGGTTGGGATGGGAACAACTTAAAGAACCAGTATATTGACCATCCATCCTAATCTAAATAGAGAGTCGACATATAAACAAATATGACTCTTTATTTAGATTAGAATGGGATCAATTTAAAGAGCCAGCCTCTATCCCAATGTAAATAGAAAGCGAACAAGTTTTGTAGGGAAGATCTTAAAGAACTAATATGTTATATTTAATTTTGATTTCTACAAAGAATTAACATATATTATATTTAATATATTGATTATTTGTGTAAGATTTAAGTTCTCTAATAAAAAATCTAACATGATTTAAAAATAAATTACAGATAAATTATTTGTTACTTTAAACGTTAAAAGAAACTATCATTTAACATTCGGATCATTTATGTGGGATCCAGGTTCTATAATAAAGAACAGGCTTTTTGTGCTAGAATAGTAAAATAGAAAAACTTATATAACATATTGAGCACTGATCCTTTACTCCAGAACTTGGATCCCATATAAATGACCAACACATTGAACACAAACATGCTAGCTCTTTACCAGTCCCTAGAAAAAACGTATGAAATAAGATTGAGTTGTGGTTTCTAACCAGTTGCCATGGCAGATCCAACCCCTGCAAAGACAAACAAGAAAGTCAATATCAACTCTGCTAATACTGCTCTCACACAGTCCGAGCGGCAGAGCTCCTGTCCGTTGCCTATTGCAATCTTTCCCATCCTAGAAGAGGTCAGGTGATCGAATCACGAAGCTCACAGGGCTGAATTCAAAAGGGGCAGGATTTCAGGATTTTAGGCTTCCTTGAAGTAAGTTCAACTGAAAAAACCATCTTATACAGAGGTGCTACTGTTGGCCATGACGAAAATCTCTCTCTGCCTCTCACTCAAATAATAAGATGTGTGGGCACAGAAATGGAAGTTGGAGAGAGGATTAAATAGAGAATTAGAATCGCGGGCTTTGTTGCTTGAGTCTTTACCTACCATTGCACATGATTATTGGTGTGAGGGGAATCTTTTCATGTGACGCTCATTATCACTCCATTATTTTCTTCAAAGTGTTATTGATTGGTTCTACTTTTTGGTGCGCAGCGTGCACTTTGCTTGGCTATGGTGAAAGTTGGTGTACCATTTCCACCTCATTACGATCTAAAATAGTGTGGATGTGGATATCATGATTGTCATGGAAGTCAATGGTCGTATTCTCTGTCCAGCATTCTGGATAAACATGTGGCTATGAATGCTCCATGCCCAATACATCATAAATCGCATACCATGCCATTATGAATAAGTCCATTCGTTGATAAGACTCCCAATCAACTTTTATGTTTCTCGTTGCATCTACCGATTTCGGTAACATAACATAACAAGAATGCCACGGTCAAGTTCGATTTTTATTCAATATATTTGTGCTCTCAATTAAAACAAGGGCCAAGTTGGATTTTTATTCTAATCAAGGGAAGAACATCAATAACCCCACATTCTAACTTCGTGTATTTCTACACTTAAATTTTAAGTGAGACGTGCCATCCTATACGAACTCAAAGATGTACCAATAGTCATGGAATGTGCTATTCTATATAGACTCAAAGATGCATCAGTCGTTCACTCAAAAATGCTAGTACTTGTTGTTCGGATATGCCTTGTACGGTAATCACCTAACGGAGGTGAAAGGCCCCGACAGAGGTAATCACCCGACGGAGGTGAAAGGTCCCCGACGGAGGTAAAAGGTTCCCGACAATCACCCGACGGAGGTAAAAGGTCACCCGACAGAGGCAAAGTGCCGAAGGGAGTCTCCGAGGCAAAGGGAGTGACCCGAGGCTGAAGGAGTCTCGGAGGCGAAGGGAGTCTCTGAGGCAAGGGAAGTGCTCCGAGGCTAAGGGAGTGATCCGAGGCCAAAGGGAGTGTCTGAGGCGAAGGGAGTGACCCGAGACTAAAGGAGTCTCCAAGGCGAAGGGAGTCTCTGAGGCGAGGGAAGTGCTCCGAGGCTAAGGGAGTTATCCAAGGCCAAAGGGAGTGACCCGAGGCGAAGGGAGTCTCCGAGGTGAGGGAAGTGCTCAGAGGCTAAGGGAGTGATCCGAGGCCGAAGGGAGTGTCTGAGGCTAAAGGGGTTGACTAAAGGGAGTCTTTGAGGCGAAGGGAGTGAACCGATTGCGAAGGGACCGTCGGATGGAGGAGTAATCGTCTGTCGGATGGAGAATACCAAGGCTGTGAGTAACTATTTTGTAAAGTGACGGTTGATATACTGAATTCCATAACGAATTGCAGAGTGTATAAATGTCTGCGAGATTCATTAGGAATGTACACAAAAAGAGGCGGAGAAAGGAAGAGTGTCAAACTGGTGTGGTGTTATGTCTGGTTGATTGTACAATCTGAGCTGATTGTACAATCTGAGCCTGTGAGCCTATGTGAAAAATCTATTGTCTGTTGTATGTAAATTATTTACTATAATGCAAAGAAGACTGGGGTTTTTTTGGTGGTGGGTTTTTTACCCATAAGGGTTTTCCCACGCAAATACTAGTGTTCTATTCTGTGCTTGTTTATTCTTCCATGTTTACTCTGTTTACTTTTGTGCATCTTGATGACTGTAATTGGTATAGATAATCATGCCTATTAAATTTCGCCTAAGAATTTGATACTGTGGAAAGTGTTCCGCAATGTTCTTTCCTAACACTTGTGACCAAATGTCCCACTAGTCATTCAGAAATATCCCAATAGTGGTGCACAAATGGGTAAATTACCAACCAAAAAGCTAAAAAATGATCGGCTATTGATACATTTGTTAATTGGAGAGACTTGGAACATGTTGATTACTAGTGGTCTTCCCCTATCTGTGCTCTCAATTAAAACAAGAGACAACAAGTTCATGTCAATAGTATAACTATTTGTGTTAGTATGAAAATTTAATTAATGTCGTTAAAGAATAAATCTAATTTACATTATTTTGCAAAGTACTAAGAATCTTCTAAATAAATCTTCAAAAGAATTGGGTTAAAAGACAAAGAAGGATTTGCTTACTAATTTTATTTTGTTAGAATTCATTACCTTTCTCTAATAGTTAAAACTAGCAATCACACCTTAGTGTGCAATGGGAATGCCGTAGAGTTATGGAAAGGTTATTTAAGTTTTGTTCTTATGTTTGTCATTTTCTCTCATTCTCTATAGATCTCCTTATCTTTGTATCAATATATATCACCATCTATAAATCTTTTAATCTCTTCCTCTCTATCTCTTACTTTCTATGTTTCCCTCTCTATCATTCTCTATCCCTATACACACATTCTGGTATATATATAACTCAATCTTTATCTATCCCTATAGCCCTCCCTCTTTCTACGTCTATATATCACACCATTAAATGAGAATCTATTAATTTGTAGAGGGTGAGAATGTTAAGAAGCATACTAACAATGCAATAAAAACATATATTTATAATGTACATTCAATTTCACATTCAAAATGTAATAAAAAATACTTAGCATTTACTATTAAATGAAAATCTATTAATTTGTAGAGGGTGAGATTGTTTCTTGTACAAATTTCAACACTCCGCACACAACATCCATACACACATCGTTATAGCAGCAACAATGGCATGTTAAAGATTCAAATATGCACATGGTGAACTTTGTTAAGCCATCAATGTTTCGAATCAAAGGTAATTTTGTTTAATCTACAGGTGTAATACCAAATTCTAAAGAATGGTACTTAATTATCTTCTCGACTCAAATAAAATCTACTAACTTAAAAAAAATATCCATTCTTATATATGTAAAGAAATAAAATATAAAATTAAATAAAATAATTATAATCTAAGTTCAAAAATAAATATAGATCAAATCTAAAATAAAATAAAATAATTATAATCCTAGTTAAAAAATAAATATAGATCAAATCTAGAATACGACATATATTAATAATAAATCAAAAAATAAATATTATTTTTCTAAAAGATAAATACTATGTCATTAAAAAACACTTATTTTAAAATATAATGAGTAACTTAGAATTAGATTAGAAAGACAATTTCCCTAAATGCATAAGTAAAATAATTTGGCCAAATTAAATAAGCAAAAGAACATATCTTTAGCTATAAATAATTTTTGATGTGCAATATAAGATGTCTAAGAAAAAGAGCCCTAA
>MU225431.1:1476208-1486674 GCA_018584345.1 Thuja plicata
GCTTTTAAGTGGGATGAAATACATAGAAGAAAGTGTCATGAAGGTCCCAAAATCTGAAATTTGTTTTCATGATCAGAATTTTAAACCCATAGAAAAGTTTCAGCAAAGGAGACTCATATTGAAGGCAACAAAACCAACACCACCAATTTCTTCCCACCAAAATCTAACGGTCTTTAATGATGAAGATTTTCGTCCATGTCTTATGGGTGAGAATATCTCTCATAATATTGTTGGAATCTATCATTTGCATGTTGAAGATGATGATGCTCATGGCTCAAAATCAGAAAATTTGATGACATGTGTAGATGCATTTCCTATTGAGAGAAGATTGGATAGTGAAAGATCAAATGGTAGTTTGTCGGAAGAGTTTTCTTTTTCAGATTTTGAATTCTCCACATTTGATACTTCCGACACAATTTCAGCAAGTGGTCTTGATCAAGAAAACATGGAGAAGGAAGATGAATCTGAAATGCATGTTGGTGAGAAAGTAGGTGGTATTCCTCATCTTAATGAGCAGGTATATTTTGGGTCTTTCCAATTTGATTTCATGCAAGATAATGATGATTTCTTTCAGCCTCAACCATTGGAGAATCTTGAGAATATTCAAGTAGAAATAGAGGAAAACTCATTCTCCTCTATTATGATACCATGCACAAAATCTGAATTAGAAATATTCAAATTTGATTGTGAAGATGAGCTATTTGATAATAATCCCATGCTGGAGTCTTTTTTCTTTAATGATGATGTTGGTAATACATTTTTGGAGAGCGAATTTCTAGTAATGCAAAATTCAGATTTCAATGAGAAGATTCTTACAAGTCATCTTTACAGCCTTGAGGAAGTGCAGCCCGAAGTATATGATCAGGAGTGGCTTTTTGGATCCAATATCTAGTTTAGAAAGCTCTTACAATGCATTTGTATTGGATGTTGCCTCACAATGGTTGTATGTAATTTGTTGGGAATGATTATGTTTACATATCAACCACTTTTCCGCACGGGCAACTACTTCTCCCAACCGGTAAATGGCTTCACTTGAGAAACTGCATGCATCTCTAAAGGTATGGGCTGCTTGCCCTACTTGTAAATAAGTTTTGGTGTGCTGTTAGTTTAATTTGTGTTTTTCATTTTCGGCTTGCTGTTGGTTTTGGCTTGTTGTTTTCCCAGTTGCCCCTCCACCCATCTGCAAGCTCCTCTCTCTACTATGTTTTTCTTGACTCTGTTGCCCAATGGTGTTAGACACTGTTCTTTGTTACTAGAGATTCTGGTGTTCTCTACTTTTTGCATGAAAAAGAATTCCCCAGTCAGAGCCAGCTGTTGGCCCACTTATAGTGCCCCAATTTAAAATTTTCAAAAGTCGGCCACTATCTTGTTATTATTGACCAAAATGTGGGATTTGCATGGTGGTTGATTCTTATCCTTGAAAAGATCATGTTTATAAAGATGAAAAGTGGAAGCATAAATCTTTGAACCCCTTTGAACATGGTTCAAACTTGTTCAGAGTGGTTTGAGGTTGTTCAAAGTGGTTTGAGGGTGTTCAAAGTGGTTCAAACTTGTTCAAAGTGGTTCGAGGGTGTTCAAAGTGGTTCGGGGGTGCTCAAAGTTTTTCAGAGTGATTCGAGGGTGTTCAAACTTGTTCAATCGGGTTCAATGCAGTTCACAGGTTCAAGATGGTTCAAACAGGGTACAAGGCATATTTTCTAGTGTGTTGGAATATAATGAAAAGATGTCTCATATTTTATTACAGAGATTGGAAATGGCACAAACATCACATGATGTAAACTTTAAAATGAAGGGAAATGATTCCTTACCTTTCATGTTGGCAATGCCCATTCATATCAACAATTAAATGTTAAAAGTACTGCAGGGATGCAATTATTGCATAATGCATGGAATATAGTTAGTGTGGGTATCTAATGAGGCATTCACATTAATGGTGAAGATTGCAATTTTATTATCATGGCTGGATGATAGAAACAACAGAAATGTTGGAAAACTATAGCGACTGTGTACAGTTTTGAAAATATAAAATTCATCCAACTCATTGTGATCTTGAGGTGATGGAATATTTTAGATAACCCAATGGAATGATGTCTAATTCATCTAGACATTAATATCATTTCTAAGAAACAAGTGGTGGTGGCAATGGTGAAGTTTGAGTGCAAACAATGTGAAAGTTGTTGATAACATTAACACAAGTCTGATTTTTTTGACAGTTTTATGTGCCTCTACTCAGAGATCCATAAATTTTGACTCAGACATAATTTGGTCAATCTCTTTGGTGGAGTTTGGAACAATTAGAATAAATCCAACATATCCAAAAATGAAGGAAATCCAACGATGGAATAATGATGTATGCCCCTCGCACCAAGGCCTAATTTGACTATCATAAATATTTTTAAATCCACCCAGCAGCAAGAATTTTTATTGATGATTAATGTTTTCATATTCCACTTGTCCAAATATAATTTGAAGATGTTAAATTGTATCCTTATAAAATTTTAAATCAATAGTTTATAAAGATATCAAAATATAAATGAGAGAAGATCACAAGAGGAAAAAGAAAATAAAGATTAAAGAGGAAAATATTTTCAAGAATCGGTTACAATCAAATAACTACCAATAAGATATTATTTATTGGGGGAAAGTTGATTAGATGTGGTTCCGGTTTTTCTTTTTCTACAGTCTGTGTGCTCCAGCAAAGGAAAATTATTTCTTATTTGTAACAAGGGAAAGAAGGAATGCATATAAGGTTTTCAATTATGGTTTATGCAGGAGTAAATAGATCTTTTAGTCTTTTACTGTGTATTGAGGAGGAAGGAGGAATATGTATCAGATCTTTGAGTTTGAATATATTTTTCTAATTGAGAGTGATCTGTGAATCATTTCAGTCATCTTCTTATGTTGCCATATTTGTACTCATGAATGTTATTAAATCTGTGAGTTTATTCATTCATGTATCTGAAAACAAATATTAAATCTTTCTCATGCTCTTACAGTGGGAAGAATAAGTGAATGGTCTTTGTGCCATGCATTTAGTTTCTCTTTTAAATTATTAAATCCATAATTGCATTCACACCATATTGATGGGTGAATGTTGGTATGCCTTTGTGTCTTCTGGTTAAAGACATAACCGATATTTTATTTCATTGTAGATCTTTCTAAGAGGGAGCTGTACCTCTCAATTAAGAAGAAAGTTATCAATCCAATGATAAATTCTCCAACTGTTAGTAACATTTGTACTTTCTTCTGGGCATTGTGAGTCAGTTTGTGTTGGTATTTTTGAAGTGCAAATCTGTTTACTAACATATTCATCCTTCTAGGCGGCATCTTCTAATTTTTAGATGTAACTATCTCTCCAACCAGTGATCTATCACAAGATGCTTCTCTAACCAGTGATCTATCAGACACACATGCAACCTCCTCAAATTGGTATGCCTTTAACACTCAAAAACCAACAGTAGAAGCCAAAAAACCTTCCTGGTCACCTTGTACAAGTCCTCTATGATTGCAAGTCAGATCTACACTCTGCCACCTCACGATCAACAGATGTAGGGCTTCACAAGTCTGGAACTCAGATGTACCAACACAAGAATCTCCACCTTATTCAACCTCAATCTTATTCATCATTCAACCTCACTTTGATACCACCTGATGCAGTCAAAGGGTGGAGAAACCTCAAGCAGATCAATCCAGCCCTTGTAGCCAACAGAAGACAACGGAAGAAAACAAGACAAAATAGGTAAAAATAAGAGATTCAACTTTTTATTATCATCCAACATCATTTACAATAGATACGCAACATGTTTCACATGCTAGTCATGCATGCCAAGCACACAGGCCTAATTACACTCAAAACCTTCCAAATCCTACTCAAGCTAAGCCAAATAATCTTATGAGATCATCCTACCCCTTAGGAACAAGTTCACAATCTTATAAGGAAATCACAATCATCGGTCGGCCTTCAAAAGATTACATTCCCCAAGAAATGAGTAAATATTTTACACCGAAATAGGTTAGGACCAAAATCTTAAAGAACAACCTCCAATGAAAGATTTAAGTGATGCGATCATATAAAAATTTTAGCCTCAAACGTAATATTGAGCTGGCTTGATTGCGCTTGGAAAAACCAACTGGAAGATCAGGAAACCAATTGGAAAACACAATGATTAACCAGGAAGTGAAGAAGAAGACAAATACATGAAGAATATGGCATAAATTATGCATGATGAAACCAAATGAGCTACGATCGTATAATAAGCTTCAGGACAAAGCCAAGAACACATTTTCAGGACTGCAACCAAAAATAACAAGCACAGATCAACCATCACCAAAAACACCAAAAAAATGCCCAACTGGTACATAACATAAAATAAACTAAAGGAAATCTTTTTGGTTGATGCAAGATTTCCAAGATCCTAAGATGCTCCTGTATCAGCGCTAGAAGAAACCCAACACTAAGGGAGGAAGGGGAATGGAATGAAAGCATAAATGCACCTCATCTTAACAATCAATAACGTACTGGCAGGTTGATCATAACGTACCTTCTCTTTAGTGTAAAACCTGGGCCCCACACAGATGATGATTGGTTGGGATGGGAATTATTTAAAGTACCATTATATTGAGTACCCATATCAATCTAGATAGGAAGCTAGTATTCAAATTAAGCTGGTATTTTATTTGGGTGGGGTAAGAACTGCTTAGTATGTTGAGCACCATCTTAATTTAGATAAAATCAGCATATAAGTAAAGTGCTTTTTATTTGGGTTGGAATGGGAATTGCCAAAAGAATTAGCATGTTGAGCACCGTTTCTAATCTAAATAGAGATCTAGCATGTGAACAAATATGACTCTTTATTTGGGTTGGGATGGCAACTGCCTAAAGAATAGTGTGTAAAGCACCCTTCCTAATCTAAATAAAAATGTAGCCTATAAACAATTATGGCTCTTTATTTGGGTTGGGATAGGAACAACTTAAAGAACTAGTATGTTGACCATCCATCCTAATGTAAATAGAGAGTCCACGTATAAACAAATATGACTCTTTATTTAGATTAGAAAGGGATCAATGTAAAGAACTAGCCTCTATCCCAATGTAGATAAAAAGGAAACAAGTTTTGGTAGAAAGATCTTAAAGAACTAATATGTTATATTTAATTTTGATTTCTATAAAGAATTAACATATATTATATTTAATATATTGATTGTTTATGTAAGATTTAAGTTCTCTAAAAAACAATCCAACATGATTTCAAAATAAACCACAAATAAATTATTTATTACTTTAAACGTTAAAAGAAACTATCATGAAATTTAGCAAATAACATATGAATTGGTTTTATTCCTTAACATGATGACATATTATACTCAACATTCTGATCATTTATGTGGGATCCAAGTTCTCTAATAAAGAACAGGCTTTTTGTGCTAGAATGGTAAAATAGAAAAGCTTATAGAACATATTGAGCACAGATCCTTTACTCCAGAACCTGGATCCCATATAAATAACCAACATATTGAACACAAACATGCTGGCTCTTTACCAGTCCCTAGAAAAAAACGTATAAAATAAGATTGAGTTGTGGTTTCTAACCCGTTGCCATGGAAAATCCAACCCCTGCAAAGACAAACAAGAAAGTCAATATCAACTCTGCTAATACTGCTCTCACACAGTCCGAGCGGCAGAGCTCCTGTCCGTTGCCCATTGCAATCTTCCCCATCCTAGAGGAGGTCAGGTGATCGAATCACCAAGCTCACAGGGCTGAATTCAAAGAGTGGCAGGCTTTGTTGCTTGAGTCTTTACCTACCATTGCACATGATTATTGGTCTGGGGGAATCTTTTCATGGGACGATCATCATCACTCCATTATTTTCTTTAAAGTGTTATTGATTGGTTCTACTTTTTGGTGCGCAGCGTGCGCTTTGTTTGGCTATGGTGAAAGTTGGTGTGCCATTTCCACCTCATTACGCTCTAAAATAGGGAAAAAAGTGTGGATGTGGATATCATGATTGTCATGGAAGTCAATGGTCGTATTGTCTGTCAAGCATTCTGGATAAACATGTGGCTATGAATGCTCCATGCCCAATACATCATAAATCGCATACCATGCCATTACGAATAAGCCCATTACTTGATGGGACTCCCAATCAACTTTTATGCTTCTCGTTTCAATCTATTTGCGCTCTCAATTAAAATAGGGGTCAAAGTTTGATTTTTGTTCCAATCTAGGGAAGAGCATCACTCTCGACATAAGAGCATCCTTACCCACACATTCTAATTTTACCTATTTCAAAGATGCACCAATAGTATTTGTGGTCATATGTCTCACTAGTCATGCACAAATATTCCAATAGTAGTGCTGAATAAATTACCAACAAAAAAGCTAAAAAATTATGTGTACCATTTTTGGAGCTCCTTTAAAATTAGTTGTTGGAGGCTCATGGAACATGTTGATTACTAGTGGTCTTCCCTATTTGTGCTCTCAATTAAAACAGGAGACAACAAGTTCATATCAATAGTATAACTGCTTGTGTTAGTATGAAGATTTAATTAACGTCCTTAAAGAATAAATCTAATTTATATTATTTTACAAACTACTAAGAATATTCTAAATAAATCTTTAAAATAATTGGGTTAAAAGAACAAAGAAGGATTTACTTACTAATTTTATTTTGTTAGAATTCGTTGCTTTTCTCTAATAGTTTAAATTAAGATATATTTTTTATTTTAAGATTGCAAGATATTTTAAGTATCAATATCTGAAAAGATGAAATGTCAACAAAATATATAGAAATATAATTAAAATAAGTTTATAAATAACCAAAATAATTTAATATAACAAAATATCTAACAAAAAAATCCATATGTATGTGAATTGCAAATTATCAAATTATACATAAAATAACTTTCAAATTAAATTATTCACCCCCTTGTTCTATTTATAAAACTATTCACTCTCATTCAAAACAATTAATGGACTTAGATACACAATTTAAAATAGTATGTAATTTCTTTTTGATAAAAAGTGAATCACAAATTATTTTAGAAATGACTATTACTAAAAAATTATGTGTACCATTTTTGGAGCTCCTTTAAAATTAGTAATTGGAGGGTTATATAACATGTTGATTACTAGGGGTCTTCCCTATTTGTGCTCCCAATAAAAAAATGAGACAGCAAGTTCATGTTAATAATCTAACTGTGTGTGTTAGTATGAAGATTTAATTAATGTCGTTAAAGAATAAGTCTAATTTACATTTTTTATTTTGTTAGAATTCATTGCTTTTCTCTAATAGTTTAAATTAAGATATTTTTTTTATTTTAAGATTGCAAGATATTTTAAGTATCAATATCTAAAAAGATGAAATGTCAACAAAAAATATAGAAATATAATTAAAATAAGTTTATAAATAACCAAAATAATTTAATATAACAAAATATCTAACAAAAAAATCCATATGTATGTGAATTGCAAATTATCAAATTATACATAAAATAACTTTCAAATTAAATTATTTACCACCTTTACAATTTCTTTTTGATAAAACTGAATCACAAATTATTTTTGAAATGACTACTGCTAAAAAATGATGTGTACCATTTTTGGGTCTCCTTTAAAATTAGTAATTGGATTGTCATGGAATATGTTGATTACTAGTGGTCTTCCCTATTTGTGCTCTCAATTAAAACAGGTGACAACAAGCTCATGTCAATAATATAACTGCTTGTGTTAGTATGAAGATAATTAATGGTGTTAAAGAATAAATCTAATTTGCATTATTTTACAAACTACTAAGAATCTTCTAAATAAATCTTCAAAATAATTGGGTTAAAAGGACAAAGAAGGATTTACTTACTAATTTTATTTGGTTAGAGTTCATTGCTTTTCTCTAATAGTTTAAATTTTAAAAAAAAAAATTATTTCAAGATTGCAAGATATTTTTTTTGCAAGATATTTTGAGTATCAATATTGAAAAATGAAATATCAACAAAATATACAGAAATATAATTTAAAAAGTTTATAAATATAACTAAAATAATTTAATATAACAAAATATCTAACAAAAAAATTCATATGTATGTGAATTGCAAATTATCAAATTATACATAAAATAACTTTAATCAAAAACTTTCAAATTAAATTATTCACCACCTTGTTCTATTTATAAAACTATTCACTCTCATTCAAAACAATTAATAGACTTAGTTACAAAATTTAAAGTGTTACAATTACTTTTTGATACGAACCAAATCACAAATTATTTTAGAAAATCTAGACAATAAAATAAAATTTGACATATACAATAGTAATGATATCATCGAATATTGTCGTTCTAGTCATTAATACAATTAAATGCAATCAATACTTAAATATGTTGCTTTCAGAGAAACTTACAAAAAATAGGCAATTGGGTGAAATTAATATTTAGAGACTGCGGACTGTCCCTCAATGGGAGTAATATGAATAAAAATTTGGTGTGTGTTTGGATATTTTATCCGTGGAGAGACCCAAGCAATGGGCCGTGTCTATGGGGCAGAATATTTGCACATTTGTTAACACAATATGTTGTTAAGAATATATGTTAAGTACAACACTATGTTAGCCTATTGTGTTTGTTTGCAAATTACTAACACATGTTAACACAATAGGTTAGCATACATGTTGTTAACGTATTTTGTTAACAACATATTGTGTTAACAAAGGTGCAATTATTCTTCCCCATAGACACGGCCCAAGCAATGACTTTGGAATTTTTTGTTTATGCTCATAGGACGTTAAATCCCAATAAACTATGGTACTGCTAACTGTACAATGCACGTGTGAAGACTTTGCTCTTGTTTATTGATATATGAAAGAAAAAAAATGAATTAACGTGGCTATAGAGTTTCACATACAAGTTAATTTATAAAAATCTTAAGTGTAATTTTGACGATTCCCTGTTTGGTTTAATCATATTTTTATCTCATTAGGAATAGTTCTTTTTAATAAAGAATTCAGTAATTGAACATGTTTAAATGGTTGTTATAGCACTTGATTATTTATGTTTAATATTTTTAATAATATTGTACTAATAATTTTAACTTCAAAGTTGTTAGTATTGATGATAACTATTCATAATTAAGTGTAATATATTTCTTAGATCTAAAAAGTAACAAATCATGTGATGCTACATCACCACACCAATAAAACATGATTTAGTGTACAAGTAAAGGTCATACTTGTTTTGGACCTTTTTGAACAACTTGGCGAAATGCATACTAATGTGGGATCATATTTGATGTGGCCACAAAACCTTAATTATAAGGAGAGACTTGCAAAACTATAAAAAATTAGGAGTGATTTGAAATTTCTATGTAGGATTTTGACAAGCACAACATTAGAATACTCAACTAATAGGTCCTCTCCCCTACCTCTCTATAATAATTTAAGATTAGTTTTTCTTTACTAAATGAATATAATACCTAACCTTAATTGTATTTATTTTGCTAATTAATTTGTTTTACAAAAAATGTGTTACCATAAAAATTAACTTATTTCATAGTTTATTTTTCTTTTTAATTATTTAGCTTGTAAGAAATTGATGGGTAAAATTACCAATATCTAATCAGTTCAAAGAAAGGTTAAAAAATGCATAATTAATAAAAAATTATGAAGAAATGGAACTTAAAGCACGGGGTGTAATTTATTGCATTCATGAGTAGGCATGCATGGGGTCGCGTGAGGTATATAGAAATTTGTTTATACCAAAATTAAATAATATATTAAATAATTTTATTTTATTGTATTTAATATATATCTTTTTGTATAGGCAAATGGATGTTAGGGGGCTGAATCTACTATGTTAAAATGAAGATAGATTTTACATGATTTTTATCCATTATCCTAATTGGAGAGAAAAGTTACACCCAACTAAAAAAAGACCCAAAAAATCTAATAGCAATAACCCATATCAACACTAGTGAACTGCAAACATCACAACATCTAAAACAAAAGCCCCAAATGTGTTGCATCAACCCAATGAAAGGGTGACTTATATTTGTACAAACCTTCAAAAGCTTTACCTTTAAATGTCGATCCTAAAGTCATTTGATTCCTAATTTTTGGAGGAACTAATCTTTAATAAAAAAAATTGCCCAGCCTTTGATTTACATGGGAATCCTCAATACATCTTTTAAGGGAGGCCATAGGTATGTGGAAGTTATCCCGACTGGTTTGATTGTAGAAGTATCCATTCAGGCACAATCCAATGAATCCAATGATGAAGGGAGTGAATTATTTTCAAGGAACAAGAAACAATTGGGTGGTCCCACAATAGTGTGTCCCACTTTTTTGAACATCCAGATTTTTGCTGAAATTGCACATTTTTAAGAAAATATGTTGATTTAAGCCTTGAGAGGTCCCATTTGAAGGATTAAATTCAAAATGGCTAGATAAAATCCTCTTGGATCAAAATCCCTTTGGTATAAT
>MU225431.1:1498799-1527188 GCA_018584345.1 Thuja plicata
TGGTCCTGAAATAGATATTTTGAAAAGGGGTTTTTAAACATGCCTACTAAAATATATTTTTTACCATGTGGGTATTAAAAAAAATTACATATTTGAAAACTAGACTCTGAGCACTACATTTTCTATTTGTGGATTTTTCTAACATTCAATCTCTAAGTGCCTCAAATTTTGACATCAATTGATTGCACATTTGAAAAACAGGAAAAACACTTCCACTTTTTGCCCAAAAAGTGGACTCAACTTCTTGTTGGCACCCAGTAAAACCAAGATTCTCATTAACAATATATCGTATTGGTATTTCAAACTGCTAGATGAGATGACTAATAATTTTTCCTACATTTGGGTACTTTCTGGGATGTAAGCCCTATTATGAAACTCACTTACAAGCATAATGACTTTTGTAGTCCTTTGAATATGACACTAAAACATGAGATGGGTGAAGCTACCTTACAAGGATTTTCCAACCCATGTTCATAAAAGTAAATCTTTTGTTAGGGGAAACTCATCTTTCTTTTATAGTTTCAAGTCTCAATTTAGTGATTTCTAATTAAAAAACCTATTAGTTCTTTTTGCTCAACATTTTTAAATTCAATTGTAGAGATAGGTAGGATTCTATGAAAAGTTCAAGAGATAATTTGTGCATGAATTGAACTCTTTATTGAATTTCTTGAGTCACTAAGTTATAAAATTTATGTGTCATGTATGTGGTTCCACATTTTGCATAAATATCTTCCATGGAAATTCCAACTATAACATTTAACACAAAATCTTCTTCCATCATGCTTTGATGGATGTCCAAACCTTGTTCTAAAGCTACTATTTTTGCACAGGAAAGGAAGATGTTTGAAAAAAGTTCTTGAGTCTTGTTTAAACCTTCTAATTGCATATTTTGAATATTTTCTAAAGTCCACAAAAAATCCATTTTGTGCATATATGATAGTTATTGCAATCCACTACGCTACATCTTTTGAGGCAGTCTAGGAGGATGTTGAGAAAGTTTGAACATATCCTACAAATTATGACATAAGTAATTTTGAACAAATCTATGTTGGTCATATCCTACAAATCATTGCATAAGAAATTTTCAACAAATCTAATTTGACCATATCCAACAATATGACATTTTTCTCCAAAGTTTGGACCATTTTACATAGGTTGCAAGGATGTTGGAAAAGATTATTTTATATGGATTCATCTCCTTTTCAACAAAATCACATGTTGTGTGCTTGCTTCTACATTTTCCATACATGTTTACTAGGGTATTTGTAATTGCATTGAATTAAATTCCTTTATCTTTTATGTTATAATAGATGTCCATACCATATTCCAAAGCTCTCATTTGTTTTAAATTGCTCAAGCTATTATTGTGATCAATTATTGTAATTTTTTGTGGGGTCTTTGTGTAATGCATTGCATTTTTTATTTTTTGTAATGGATGGAAATATAATGTGTCTAAATTTATTAAAAAAAAATTAGGTTCATGAATGTACATTGTAGTTATTACACGCCTTCCACTAGCCATAACAATTGGCAATTAGTGAGGATTCTCTTAGAAGATGTAGTAGAAAATGTTATAGTAGACACATGCAATATGTGAAAGGCCAATCAAACAATATTGTCAACCACTTTACATTTAAATCAATATTATTTTTACAAAAATACGTTTTAACACCTATACATGCGGTCTTCACTAGCTAGGCAATATCATATCACGTGCGTCAAAAAATATTAATATTATTATTAATATTAAATTCCCTCTTATTCATCTAGCTATTTAATTTAATCAATTAAATGGTTTCATAGTTGGTATTTATCAATGATCAAATACTATTCCAATGTATTTTATTTAAATACATTTGCCTCACAAAATCCCCTTTTTAATAAATTTATATTTATTAAAATTCCTCCATATCCTTGATTCTTCTAAACTATGATTTATTCAAATCTAATTTGAATTATAATATAAACCCTAGCTAGAAACCTATTAATCCAATCTAGAAGCCTACCCTAAGACTACCCTATTCCTACTCTACTCCCATCACCTAACTTCCTAAGCATGTTTCCCTACCTAATTGTCCTCTGATCATAATTAAAGGGTGATTCCTAACCTTTTTAAGGCTAATGGAATGCTCACCCACATGTGAGAATTCTCTCCAAAATGGGCACCCATTCCTCTTTAAGGCTATTTAGTCCTTTGTCCCCCACTTGGAATTCTTGAGCCACTCAATATTTATTGCTATATTTGACTTCAAATTAGCTATCCGTTCAAACCTATGTGTCCCTTATGTAGCTCTTATGTGGATGCCACGTAGATGCCACCTCATTCAACCCTTCCTCTTCTATCCCAAAAATCTATAAATAGAGGCCTTCTCCTCTTCAATTTTCATCTTTCATTGTGCATTGTTATTATGCTAGAATTGCTTTAGATTTTCATAGCTAGTTTCATGTTTTTATGCTTAAGTTACTTAGAAATCACATGCTAGGATCAATTTGGTAAATGAATCATAATTTTATTTCTTGTATTGCATTTCATTATCATAGTAGCATAATCATTTGAAGATTTTGAGACTAGTTCCTCATATTAGTTCCTGAATCTCTTCGTTTGCTCCCAAATCTTGCATTCATAGTTGCATTTTTGCATTAGGGATCCACTTCATTTGTGTGTTTGAGAGAGAATACCCACATCCAATCCAAAAAGAGCAAATCAAACAAGCCTCATGGGTGCAACTTGTTTTAGCTCTATCCGATGATATGAGGATACTTTGTTTTGTCTTGCTTGCTTTTATCTCACTTGGATTTTAGATGCTAACCCTCTAATGATTTCTTGTTTGTGAGTGATTGAAGGTTGACATTTTCCTCATACATAGTAATATATTGGGAATATAATAAGAACACTTGGGCTTTACAAATTTGAAAGAGGAATACAATATTCAGAGGTATTTTTTATTCAACAATATCCAGAAGCATGTAAGAAGTAGCGGGAAGAATCATTGAAAATCTAAAATTTGAAAACAAATTTCTCGGGAAATGGCTAAGCAACGAGTTGGAAAAATCATTTTGATTTTCCAAATTTTAAAATCACATGGAAACCAATAGCGGAGTTGAAGGACTGATACAGTCCAAGGTCGGAGGGTCCAATAAAGGACTGTCCAAACTTGCAACCAACAACAAGAACAACACAACAGAAACAACACACCATAAGATATATCAATATCAACTTATAATATCTCAGAATTCCAATTACATTTAACATGTCAGGCTGTAAGGCCTTCCCGATTAGGGCCAATTACATCAAAAGATTCAACAAGATCTCGCAGGATCCAACTTTACTATCTACCCTATAGCTAAGTGGAAGAAACCAGATCTAAACTTGTGCTCATAAGCCACCAAGCAATCTGCAATCTCTATATACCCACTTACAACTATCTGCAGCAACTTACAATCTTTCAGCTTATAGCTTACTCTACTATCCTCTATATATCTTCCCATGCCCCTGTTCTGTCATCTCTAAACATCAACCTAGACTCCCTTTTATACACACTTTCCACAAGTTAGCCTATAAACAATAATTAAATGACCCATTCGGCTATACACTCTACAATGAATAGATATTAAATGCACCAGTCGGATGCAATTAATAAAAAAATACATAGAAGGACACATCAACCTAGATTTAGGTCCACACAGATCCCAATGAGGGACTCCACATTAATTACACCACAAAAATTATATGTAGAAGTCGGCCAGATCAAGATAAACAACTCGGGAAGAGCATCACTAAGAAAAAACAAGCACTCGGTAAAATCATACCTGAGAACAGAAACCAAGTCTAGGAAAGCTTACCTGAGCAACAGAAACCAACTCGAGAAAAGCATACCTGAGCAACATAAACCAACTCAGGGAAAGCAACATCGAGTAGCCAACGAACACTGAGACCCGTCGGTAAAGCAAGACAGAAAGAGTAACCCGAGAAACAAGTTACAAAGAACTTCACCGAGCAATCTCCAAACAAGCTAAAGAACAAAAGAAAACATATTTTGGCTGAGCAGGATTGCCAACTAGCCCAAGATGCTCCTCCATTAGACACCCCAGGTGCAAAAAAAAGATGTTCTCATAAGTTGGATGAACAGCTGTTGGGATTTCACACATAAATCCCAAAATGGTTCTTGATATACATGTCTTCCAAGTCCTCAACTGACACATTCTTCCCTCGGTTCTTCTTCTTCTTCCCTTTACCACTAGTACTTGCTAATTTATATTCATATTTCTACACGCTCATGTCTACACCAATATCTGTGACTATTTCTGATCTACTACCAATGCTCAAGTTTCTCTTACCGAGCTCTGCATCCTTCAAAGGAATCAAAATAGAATTTTTTCCATCCTTCAGTATAGTAAAGGAATTTATTTTACAATCATGAATAGCCTCTCTATCATACTGCCAAGGTCTACCGAGTAAAATATGACAAGAAATCATCTCCATAATGTCACATAACACTTCATCTCTATAGATACCAATGTGAAAACTCACCATGCCCTGCTCTCTCACCTCTACTCCATGACCAGCTTGTAACAAACTTATCCTATAAGGACAAGGATGTCTCGACCTTTTCAAACCAAGTTTTTGAACCATCTCCTTAGAAACTAGGTTATCAGTACTTCCTCCATCAACAATCACCTTACAATATTTACCATGAGACTTGTACACAGTCTTGAACAAGTTCTTCCTCTGACAAGAATCCATTTTCTTCAAGGGAAGATAAGTTCTCCTAAGAAAAAGATTCATACCTTCCACCTCAAGTTCATTCTCAGTAACCTCATTCACCACAGCATTTCAGTGACTACCAACCTTCCTATCTGCTTAGGGATATTCAAATGAATGATGTCCTTCTTTGCCACAGTTGTAACAAGTGCCTCTGAATCTACCTCTACCTATCTTTCTCCTTGGTTCAAAATATTTGGTTCATCTTCAACTTTTGGTTTATCTTTTATCGATTGTTCATGCTTCTCTTTCCCTCAGGAATTACCATAATGTCTTCTCCTCAACTTATCTTTTGCCTTCAGTGCATACTGATAAACATCTTCTACCGAGTCAATCTTCAACATACCAATCTCATCTTGGATATTCAATTTCAAACTATTAACATACCTTGCCACCTTTTCCTTATAAATTTCTCTATGCCCAGATCGAATAGTCAACTTGTAGAATTCCTCGGTATAATATTCCGCAGTCATCTCCTTTTGTTTCATATTCTTCAAATTCTTAAATAACTCAAGTTCATAATTAGCAAGAATGAACTTAGCCTTTGAATTTTCCACCATCAACCTCCACTGATTGATCTTCATCTCACCTTCTTCTTCTCGGTCCCTCCGCAACTTTTTCCACCATAAAGCAGCATGCCCCTTCAACTTAGTCTGTGCCAACCTCACTCTAAGCGAATCTTAAATGTCTTCCAACTCAAAATAGTCTTCTAACTCACCAATCCAATCAATTAGGTCCTTATGCTTCAATGTAACTGAGAAATTAGAAACCCCCATTCTGTAGTTTGTACTCAACCAAGCTCCAGATCTCTGCAACCGATCATATCTGTCTCCTCCAGATCTCTCTATCCGACCGGCTCTGTCATCTCCACTAGATCCAACAACTTCAAAATCTTAAGCAGCTTCTTCATAACCATCATCCGTTCTCAAACATCTATGCAATCCAATATTTCTGATACCTTCTATGATTTCATTCTCCATTGCCGCCATTTCAAATCTCAATATTTTTGTTATCCTCGCTTCCACCTTCTCAGAAATATTTTCAATCACCCTAGGGTCCAATCTTCTCAGAGGCATCTCTCTAGATCTTAGAAAACCCTAAGCTCCACAAGAAATGAACCAGTAGCTCTGATACTACTTGCTACAGTCCAAGGTCAGAGGATCCAATAAAGGACTATCCAAACTTGCAGGCAACAACAAGAACAACACAACACAAGATATATCAATATCAACTTATATTATCTCAGAATTCCAATTACATGCAACATCCCAAGCTGTAAGGCATTCCTGATTAGGGCCAATTACATCAACAAATTCAACAAGATCTCACAAGATCCAACTTTACCATCTACCCTATAGCTAAGTGGAAGAAACCAGATCTGAACTTGTGCTCGCAAGCCTTCAAGTAATCTGCAATCTCTGTCTACCCACTTACAACTATCTGTAGCAACTTACAATCTTTCAGCTTATAGCTTACTCTACTATCCTCTATATATCTTCCCATGCCTTTCTTCTGTCATCTCTAAACATCAACCTAGACTCCCTTTTATACATACTTGCCACAAGTCAGCCTCTAAACAATATTTAAATGACCTAGTCAGCCATACACTCTATAATGAACATATATTAAATGCACCAGTCGGCTGAAATTAATAAAAAAATACATATAAGTACACATCAACCCAAATTTAAGTCCACACAAATCCCAATGAGGGAATTCACATTAATTACACCATGAAAATTAAATGTAGAAGTCAGCCAAATCAGGATAAACAACTCTAGAAGAGCATCATCGAGCAACAACAACCGCTCGGTAGAAGCATACCCGAGCAACAGTAACCAACTCTGGGAAAGCATACCCGAGCAACAGAAACCAACTTAGGGAAAGCAACACCAAGTAGCCAATGAACACCGAGACCCGTCGATAAAGTAAGATAGAAAGAGTAACCCGAGCAATAGGTTACAAAGCACTTCACCGAGCAGTCTCCAAACAAGCTAAAGAAAAAAAGCAAACACATTTTGGTTGAGCAGGATTGCCAACTACCCCAAGATGCTCCTACATCAAGGACCTATAACTTCAAGCCATTTATATTTTCCAGAGCCACACATAGATTTCAATCACAGGTGCACAACATTATATATGTTCCTTTCCCACTTCGAATTTTTAGTTCTTAGATTGTTATAATAGACATTTTAGATATATAACCTCATTTTTAAATGTATACCCTGATAGAGTCTATAGAAGACTCATTTTCATATGTAAATTGTGTCCTTATGCAATATAAGATAGCTCTTGTGTTATACATTATCTTCTGCACATGGATCATGGACTACTTTTATTATTTTCAATGCATTCAAAGGGGTTTTAGAAGGAAGATTGTCCACAGTTGATGAGCATTTGGATTTTTTAAAAATATAGGTAACTACTAAAGGGGGTAGCTCCCTTACAATCTGAGCATATAGTACATCCATTTGGCTATGGTAAGGTAACCATCAACTACTATATTGATCCTCTCAAGCTGAGAGGCAAATAAAAGATCACCATTGTTTGCCACAAATTTGGAAAATAGAGTAATGTCCATATTGGCTAGTCCTTCACAAAACAGAGTCAAAGCTTGACCAACTTTCTTCTTCTTGGCCACAACTTTAGCATCAAAAACTCCAACAATAAAACATTTTTATAGTCTATTTTATTTGCATCATAGCCACTGAAACAACATGTTTATACTCATCACACAATAATGAATATACCATCCTTGAAGCCTGGTAGCATGCACCAAAGGAATCAGCCACCGTGGTAAGGAATCTTTCTAATAAGACTGCAATGTGGTAGTGACTGGATGAAATTGGTCCAATGAAATGCTTGATCATAGGCAATAGGGATTCATCTTGGGACTTGAACAACATTATGAACTAATTATCAACATTGTTCTCCCCACAGCTGCAATATATAATGAAGTGAAGTTATCCTATAAATTTATCGTTGATAGAACAATAAATTTACAAAACACCTGAATTTAAATAAAAACTTACCTCTATTGATCCTTCTTGTGCCAATGTCATTTGCGTCAATAGGAATACAACTCCTTGGCATTGTACGTCCCTCACACTAGGTGTTACCTATGAGAGTATAATAAGATGAAATCTTAGTTAATATGTACTTAGAATAATGACAATTTAAATTAAAATCATGTATTCTTGATACAACAATGTAGGTCCTGCAACTAAATATAGAAATATACATACTATGGGGCTACCATTACAAAATCAAATGCCTGAGAGGGTAGGCTTGTGAACCTATGTCTTGTCACATAAGACATCAACCTTTGTACAATAAACCATCTAAAGTATACATAAGTATGCACAAGTGACAAGTACATGCATAATCATTCTAAAACTCTTGATTACCTTCCCCTTGTCAATGTGTGTCACTACACCCCCTCACATTGCCCCGGCTAGAAGTAGCTGAAACCTGCAAGAGTAGAATAAGATAAAAATATTAAGTATTATGATTTTTATTATGTTAATTTTATGAAAAAAAATGTATACTGAAAAAAAGTAAACCAATGGGTGTGAAAGAATATACCATACAGATTTTGAGGCCAACTGAAATGGCGGAGAGCATGGAACCCTCCACCCATCTCATGTCCTCATCTATCATAAGCTAAAAATAAATGAACCATATATATAAACATAAGTGTGCAGTCATTATAAGTTATCTACTAACAATATTTTTATAACATTAAATACACTATGACATTAAACATTTAGTCTTACCGTAACTTGAGGAGTCTATGTTGCTTCCACCTCCTCCTCTATCCCATGAGAGGTCTCTCCATGAGACACTGCAGTTCATGTAGTGACATCCGATGCATCACCCATCTCGAATGCCTCATAGTCACGTGCATCCATATCATCACTGAAAGACTCATCAAGGGGACCCAAGCATAAATTATTTCACATAATGTAAGTATGGGACACACAAACATGTGCACCCCAAGGGAATGTCAAAGTGCCAACGTCATCAACAGGAGGTTGCACCAATGATGCAGTGTGCCTAATCAAAATCCCGCTCAAGGTGTGGATGGCCCTAATCCTCCGCTAGCCAGCCTCTGTAATAACATCTGGATGTTGCATTGGATGAGGGGGCTTATGTTAGGAGGGGGTACATAAAGGCCTTTTTTTTTTCAACGTGCCCCTGGTTTATTCTGGGGAGAGCCTCTACCTACGCACATGTTTGATCTCATGCTCCAATAGTTAACTTTATGCCAGAGCACAAATTCAGCATATAGTTTTTTAAGAAAATAAAAAAGGACCTCCATATTGATGTGGGGTGGTTTATCAAAAACCATCCACCAACGATCCAATAAACTCTCTCGCATAGCATCATTCGTGCATACATCAAACTGGGCATACATTCTCTATTGACATTGAAGTGCAATATTATACTGTACGGTAATCATTTCCATATTTTAAATTTCGGAGTTCAATGTGGTCAACAGTGGGTGTAATGCAATGATGTTACCATACACATTTTCAATGCCCCTCAACTGATTCAAATTATCCCCTATGAGGTCCTCTAGAGGTCGAGGGTTCATAACTAGAGCGTTTCAGTATGAGTGTTTTGAGGGGGTTAGCTTTGAGGACCAGTCTTTTGCGGGGATTGGTTTTTAACCTTAGGATTTTCATTTATGTCTTCCATGCCTGATTAAATTAAAATTTCATATAATTAAAATATAGTACACAAAAGATAACAAATTTTAATTTTAAAAACCTATATTTTACCAAAAAACTTAAAAAAACTTACCAAAGAAAAAAAAAATCACAGAAAAGCTTACCTCTTGATGAATCTGGGAAGAAAATCACTGTTGGTTGATCTTATAGCCGACCTTTATCGTATACATGATGCTCTGATGTTGTTTTTCCCAAAATAGTCATGAATAAAAATGATAATTGATTCATTTTTTGGGGGTAAATATATTGACAAGTATCAGGTACCCGATGGGTATCATATACTGGATAATTTCCATGACATATATTATATTATGATATATGAGATTATTGGCATATATGATATATGTCAATAATATCATATATCATATAGTATATTATACTATAATATTATATTATATTATAATATTATATTATAATATAATATAAAATAATATTATATTATATTATAATATAATACAAAATAATAATATATCATATTATATAATATTATATTATGTTATAGTATATTATAATATAATATAATATAATAATATTATAACATAATATAATATTATATAATTTAATATAATATTATATTATATTATATTATTTTATAATATATAATATAATATTATATTATATTATATTATGTTATATAATATTATAATATATTATATTATATTATAATTATATTATAAAATAAATTTTATTGGTTTAAAATTATCTTATATATCGAGTACCTGATAGTTATTGGGTACCCGATACATATCAAGTACCCGATGTGGCTTGTGCTTTGGTGTCTCCTTTGGCTAGGTGTAATGACACCCAGGCCTACTAAAAAGTCAAACATGCCTTTTCGCATTTTTGGGTTGTTGAAAAAGGCATATTTTTCACATCGCCACTTTTTGGCACACCATGATCCTGCACATACCCAGTATAAAGACAAATTAAAACAAATAATCAAAACCACAAGAGCAACTTTTGAACAGTAGTAGACAAATAGGCATCTTCTAAACCAAACTAACCATCATTAGGCAAGAAGTGATATTACCATGAAAGCACACCAAGCCAAAATGACAACTATAAATAGATCAAAACATAGCAAAAATGTAGACAAAGATTCCAACATCATCGCAATAGTATCTAAAACATAATATAAATACTTGTAATAACATCGTTTAGATCAAAATAACATAGGTGTATAAGATGTATGCTAAATTATATCCATATAAGTAACTATTATTGTGACCTGCAAACCATTCTTGGCTGACTAATTTGAATACAACAACATAAAATAGATGTCAACAATATCAACAAGTCTATTAATACCTTATCAACATATCATGTTGTTACGTAATCCTCCCAAGAATTCTTCCACCAATACTTCATCCTTTCAACAAGTTTGACACATCAATAATATCCATCTTGCCATATTTGTAACAGATACTCTCCTTTCTCTTGCAAAGTGTTTATAAAGTGAGAGATTGTTAGGAAAATGTGTCTCAACCTTGAATTTACATGTGGTTACTTTTTTTTATTTTCTTTGTGTTTGAGAATTAATTTTCCTTATACTTTCCCCAAAGGTTTGGATGGGCTAGATAAACATCCCAATAAATTTTTGTTGCAAGATCATGCCTAATTTTAAAGATATTAAAGTTTTTGTTTTAAAAATCACTGAAATAGTTTTTGAATTCAATTTTAAGTTTTTACTAGGTGGTAGAACATTCCATAAGATATTTTATGCTTCAAATAGCTTGTCAATCGGAGACACATTTTTAAATTTATGTACTCCAAAATTTGGGTCTCTAGAAATGGGAAATGTAAAAATGTGTTGAACATATAAATTAGTTGTAAAAGGGAGTTACATGTGTTGGTGTGTGTATTGACACATTATATAGCATCTTTGACTGGAGATAAGATGGGAACCTCTTTATAAATGGTTTTAGCTCATGGTTTTATAATAATATTTGGCGGTTTCTTGTATTGTATCTCCTATATATTGTTGGCGCATTTCACTAGGCTGATTATCTTTTTATATTTTAAAATACATAATTGGATATGTTCACAAATGTCACTTTTGGAAATAATTGAGTAAGAGAAAATTTGTAACTTTTCTTTTTCCACTACTCAATATAAGTATCTAGTATCTACTCATGCTTGTAAAGAATCCATTTGTCTTAAGAGACTGTGTTCAAATATTGGAATAAAATGAGTGGTAATAGTTTATTGTGACAATTAGAGCGTGATAATGATAGGAATGGTTCTTCTCACTCTAGAGTCAGCTTGAATCTTATCTAAGGTCTATTTACTATACCTATTAGGGATTTCACAAACCCTAAACTTGAAGGAAAGTCACCAAGAACTTCACCCTTCCAATCAAGATCCACCCTATCAACAAGTTCCTTCAATGCTCACTAACTCTACAAGAGTAGTTTGTATCAAACTAATCCAAATCATTCAAAATAATTTTCAAGGTTGAATTCTCACCTCCTTAGGTCATTTTAGGACATTATTTAAGGTTTGAAACCATCAATCATCCTTTCACATATCGAACTCCATCAATCTAGGATTAGGCCTAGAAACTGCTTGTAGCCCTATTCAGGCTCAAATTCTTGATTTCTTAAAAATTATATAAATAACCCCCAAATCTATCATAGGATCCAAGTACCCTTTTTCAAAAAATTAAATATTTTCATGGTGAGGTTTCTTCAAGTCCTTTGTACTACCCATAAAAGTCTTTAGTTATATTGTCCTTAAAAATAGGGCTAATAGGTCTTTACTCTGTATTTGTCTTCATAACCTTATAAAATCAACTATTTAGTTACTACCATTGCACAAAGGGTCATATCACCTCTCCTTTATCACCCTCCAAGCACTGTATTTCTTCTACCAATCCAACCTTGCAAGTTATGACTTACTGTCACTCTATTTCCGTAGACGGGCTATAGCCAAGCTCACCTAGAGCTAGAGCACAAAAATCAACTCCAACACTTCTACTCCTAAAACCAAAAGGGAACATATGTATAGTGACTCCTTTATCATTCCATCCAGGACCATTTTTTCCATGGATATAAGAATCTTGAGGAGCCATTTTCTATGTACAGTCAAGAATTGGACCAGAGAACTACAACTTTAAAGAAATTTAACAAGAAGCTACAAAATGGAAATTATTTAACAAAATATCTCCACACAGAGTTATTATAAAATCATGAGGAACTAATTACAATTTAAATTCAACTAATCTAATTCATCTTCAATTCTATTCAATCGAAAATGCTTAAAAATAGTTAATGTCTCAATCTGCCACTTTACAATCAGTGAAAATGCAATCAAAATGTCATCCAACCTTAAAATGTCACCGTAGGAGTTCTTAAATAGTCCTCCCCTACTCAAATCAACTACTCCAACTGACCGATTTCATCCTTTTAGACAAAATAAACTTTTGTGCAAAGTTGTTGAGTAACTTTTTAAAGTTGCAAAATTGCAAAAATGTTGCTTTGAGCAACTTTTCATCTTTTCTCGCAATTTAAATTTCACATGTTTTCATTCCCTTGGTTGGATTTCCAAAAGTCTAAAAAAAACCTCTAAGATCCAAAACAACTTCAAAACCACCTTCCTAAGCATCTAAGATGTTCATTCTACATTTTGACCCAATTTGTCCTTTAAGATATTACAAAGAGTGAATGAACAAAAACTATTACAAAAGCAAACTTAATAAACCATAAATCACTCCAAAATCTTCCTAAACTTTCCTAATTTGACTAAGAAACTAGGAGAGAACACAACAAAACAAAATAATGGCTTTGAAACCCTAGGTGCTCCTGTACTATTCTCCCCTAAACAAAAGAAATCAACTTCCATTTGATGGAATCAAGTTAGGGTCTATGCCTAATTTCTGAAACTCTGTCTCTTGCACCCATGTAGCCTTTGAATCTCATTTTCCTTGCCACTTTACTAGGTTCTCCATGTATACCTTCATTCTTGTCTTCTTAGCAACCCCGGAGCTCAAAATCTTCTCTGCTTTGGCCTTTGGTGTGACTGGATGTTTCATTTTCTTTAGTTCTTTTACATCTTCTGAATGACTATGGTCTCCTTCTGGGATTGGTCCTTTGTAGAACACTAGATCTGCAACATTAAAGATTAGAGATAGTCCTATGTATGCAGGAAGGTCAACTTTGTAAGCATTAAGTCCATATTTTGCTAAAATGGCATAAGGACCTATCTTCCTCATCTAAAGCTTAATTGGAACACCATTTTTAGTCTTTCTTTTCTTAGGTGAACCATGACCAGATCTCCAACTTGGAATTTAACATCCCTTTTATTTTCTTCTACCTTTTGTTTGGTGTGTGTTGTACTCTCCACTAATGCTTGCTTCACTGTATCATGGACCTCCTTCATGGACTGAGAAAATTCCTCACCATAGCCACTCTTCTCTACACTAATTTCAAGGTCTTTAAGTTCACATATACCCCTGGGATGAATCCCATAAACTACTTCAAAGGGGATTTTACCAGTGGAGATATTGATGGCGTCATTGTAAGAAAAATTTGCTTGAGAAAATAATTTATCCCATGACTACCCATATTTTTTGGTGAGACACCTTAGAAGGTTTCCTAACCTCCTATTAACCACCTCATTATACCCATCTATTTTTGGATGATATACATAACTAAAAGAAATATTTGTACTAAGCTTTTGCCATAAATTCTTTCAGAAATGACTCATAAACTTAGAGTCCCTATCTAATACAATGCTTAGAGGTAATCCATGGATTCTTACTGCTTCTGTAAAGAAGATATTTTCTATGTAGCATGCATCATGGGTGGTCTTACATGGCACAAAGTGAGCCATCTTACTGAATCTGCCTATAATCAAAAAGATATTGTCCAATCCTTGTTTTGTCTTGGGAAGTCCAACTACAAAGTCCATACTAAGACGCTCCCAAGGTCTATTTGGGATTGGAAGGGGTTGATAAAACCCTACATTGGATGAAGTCCCCTTAGCCTTTTAAAATACTATACAAGACTCTACATACTTATGGATATCCCTATTCATCCTTGCCCAATACTAGTATCTTTTAACCAACTCTAAGGTCTTATGAACACCAAAATGTCCACTTAGTGAACCATTATGTATTTCATGCACTAGGTTATCCCTCATTGAATTTCCAAGCACACAGAGTTTCCATCCCCTAAACAAAAGACCTTCTTGAAGAGTAAAATCAAAGTACTCACCATGGAAGTGATTTTGAAAATCCTTACACACCTTGTAAGCTGCTGAGATGTCCTCATCCTCTAGATACAATTCCTTGAAACTTTCTATGCCAATGCTCCTCAATTGAATTTCTTGAACTACGATAAATCTCATGCTCAATGCATCTACCGCCTTATTTTGGAGTCCCTTCTTGTGCTTGATGGTGAAGGTGTAGGCTTGGATGTACTCTACCCACTTCATATGTTTATGACTCAACTTATCCTATGAATTAAGGAATCTTAAAGCCTGGTTGTCAGTGAAAACCACAAATTATTTAGGAAGAAGATAATGCCTCCACTTCCTTAGTGCTTGCACCAATGCTTATAACTCCAAGTCATATGAGGGGTATTTTTTCTTTGCATCACTGATTTTTTCACTATGAAAAGCCACTGGATTTTCCTCCTAACTTAGGACTTCTCCTATGGCACTATGACTGGCATCACATTCCACAGTAAACAAACTCTCAAAACTAGGAAGTATCAAGATTGGTTGAGTGGCTATCCTCTTCTTCAAGTTCTCAAAACCTCTGTCAGCATTCTCATTGCATTGAAATTTAGTCTTTATGCCTCCTTTTATGGTATCAAAAATAGGTGCACATATTTCATGGAATTGTTTGATAAAATTCCTATAGAATTGTGCCAATCCATGGAAGCTCCTTACCTCTATAGTAGACTTAGGTGTAGGCCAGTTCAATATTGCTTCCACCTTTCTTGTGTCCATCTACAGATTTCCTTCTGATATAACAAAGCATAGGTATACCAAGTCTTTCTTTAAGAACTCACTCTTTTCCAAGTTGATTGTCATCTTCTCTTCTTGTAATATTTGCATGACCATCTGAAAATTCTTAAGGTGATCCTCCTTTGTTTTACTGAACACTAGAATATCATCTAGGTACCCCACAACCCATTTTCCTATGAACTCTTTCAACACTTCATTCATTAGCCTCATAAAGGTGCTTGGAGCATTAGACAACCCAAAGGGCATAACAAGCCACTCATAGAGCCCCTCTGTGGTCTTAAAAGTTGTCTTCCACTCATTCCCCCTCTGATTCTTATTTGATGGTATCCACTCTTAAGGTCTATTTTAGAGAAATACTTGGCTCCCCGTAGACAATCCATTAAATCTTCTATCCTATGGATTGTGAACCTATAGCTTATGGTAATCTTATTTATATCCCTAAAGTCTGTACATAGTCTCCAAGTACCATATTTCTTTGGGGCTAGGACATGGGGAACATCACATGGAATTATACTCTTTCTAATCAACCCTTGGTCAAGTAATTCTTGGATTTTTTTAGCAATTTATGCATTCTTTTGTGGGGTCATATTATAGGTAGCTTTGTTTTAGAGTAAGGCTCCTGGGATAAATTATATTTGATGACTAATATACCTCTCAGGTGGTAGGGTATCTGGTTGACCATCACTGACTATATCTTTGTATTAGTGTAACAATTCTTGGATCTCTATAGTTAGTTCCTCTTTCTTACTCACCTTTTCATCCTCAAGCTCCAATACTAAGGAAAAGACCAATCCTTCTTCTTTTAGTGTCTTCAAAAATTATATTTCTCCCACCCAAAGTATATTAAGACCCCCTTTCTTCACTTCTCCATCTTCCAAGATTAACTGTATTTTGAATGTTACCCCATCTTTCTTAAAGGAATAAGAGTTCTTGGCTCCATCATGCATAGCAGCTTTGTCAAACTGCCAAGGTCTACCCAAAAATAGATGACAAACATCCATGGGTGAGACATCACACAAAACTCTATCCTTATACCTCCCTATGGACAACTCCACCCAATCTTTCTCATTAACCAACACATGTTGATCTTTATTTAACCAAGTAACTCTATAAGGGTTAGTGTGAGGAATTCTTTTCAACTTAAGATTTTCAATAGCTTCCATAGAAATAATGTTATCAGTAGGACCAAAATTTATGATAACTTTGCAAACCTTACATAGAATCTTGCATTTGACTCTGAACAAAGATCTTCTTTGACTTGGCTCTTCTTTTATGGGATCTTTGATGAGTGTTCTTCTGATCATAAAATTCTCTCCTATCTCTGAATCTAGTGCCACCTCTGTTTTCTTTCCGCTAGAAGCCTCATCTTGCACATAGCTTACTCTTTTCTCCCCTTGTTGTGATGTTGAACTATTCTCAAGAAACCTATAAGAAGGATGCCCATATCCTTCTTATATTAAATACCCTAGGCGCCCCTGTTCTTGGTATTTTCGGATGCCCATATCCTTCTTATAACACTTCATAGAAGATAAATAAGATCATCTTCCTTGGCTACTAGATCTTCCTCTTGCATTTTTATTAGAGCCTCATCCTCGGTTATAACCACCTTTGTTACTGGTTGACTCTCCCTAGTTCTCGGTGATCTTGGACTCACTATGATTTCTTACTTCAAAGTTTCTTCCTCCAAAGCCTCCTCTCTAGCCTCTGTCATATCTTCATCTACCTCTTCCCCTACTACTTGAATCATGTTTCTTCTTGAGCTTCTCTTCTACCTTGAGGCCTAACTGATAACTTTGGTGTACAGTATTTGGACTCAAAGGGCTAATTTACTCTTGGATATTCCACCTTAAACCATTAAAATATCTAGCCACTTTTAGGATCTTCTCCTGCATTACATGCGATCTTAAACATAACTTGTGGAACTTTTTTGTGTGCAAATGTACCTCAAGGTCTTTTGGTCTCAAGTTTTGGCTCTTCTTGTGCAACTACAGCTCATAATAATCAGGTAGATAGGCCTCTCAAACCTTGGCCACCATGCCTTTCCAAATAGTTATAGGATTCTTTCATCTTGAAAAAACTTCCACCAAGTCAGGGTAGTCCCTCTTAATCTTGTCTTGGCTACTCTTACCTTTTGAGCCTCTATCACACTATCACATTCAAAGTGATTTTCAAGTCCTTCTATCCATTCCATGACCACTTTTGGTTCCATCTTGCCACTGAATAGAGGAACAAATTTGAATTATTTTCCACTCATAGATTTTAGATCCTTCAATAATATCTCTTCTTGGAGTACAAGATCAGGCTCTTGTATTATATCTTCTTCTGCAACCAATTTACCTTTCCCTTCATTCTCTCTGACTAATTCACTGACTGTTGCAGTTCTAAGTTGCACTTCCTCTAACTTAGTTTCCATCTCTGCTAACTGTTCTCTCAGGAGTCTATTCACCTCCCTCTACTCTTCTACATCCTTTTCTAACTCATCATTAATCACCATTTTGGGTGAATCCACTGATTCTAGCGAAGATAACATCCAAACTTCACAAGCCCAATCTTTAGGCTCTGATATCAATCGAATAGGAATGGTTCTTCTCAGTCTAGAGTCATCTTGAATCTTATCTAAGGTCTCTTTCCTAGACTTATTAGGGATTTCAAAAATCCTAAAATTGAAGGAAAGTCACCAAGAAATCCACCCTTCCAATCAAGATCCACCCTATCAACACGTTCCTTCAATGCTCACTGACTCTACAAGAGTAGTTTCTATCAAACTAAGCCAACTCATTCACAATACTTTGCATGGTTGAATTCTCACCTCCTTAGGTCAGTTTAGGAAATTATTGAAGGTTTTAAACCATCAATTATCCTTTCACATATTGAACTCCTACAATCTAAGATAAGGCCTAGAAACTGCTTGTAGCCCTATTCAGGCTCAAATTCTTGTTTTACTTACAAATTCTCTAAATAAACCCAAAAATATATCATAGGATCCAAATACCATTTTTCAAAACATTAAATATTTTCAAGGTGAGGTTTCTTCAAGTCCTTTGTAATACCCCTTTAAAGTCTTTAGGGAAACTTTCCTAAAAAATAAGGCTAATAGGTCTTTACTCTGCATTTGTCTTCATAACCTTATGAAATCATATCTTCAGTTGATTCCATTGCACAGGGGGTTGTATCACCTCTCCTTTATCACCCTAAAAGAACTATATTTATTCTACCAATCTAACATTGCAAGTTATGACTTACTATCACTCTATTTCCCTAGTTGGGCTATAGCCAAGCTTGCCTAGGACAAGAGCTCAAAAATCAACCCCACACTTATACTTCTAAATATAAATGGAAACATATTTACAATGACTCATCTATCATTCCATTGAGGCTCATTTTTTTTTTCATGGATCTAAGAACCTCAAGGAGCCATTTTCTATGTACAGTCAAGAATTGGACCAGAGAACTACAACTTTAAAGAAATTTAACAAGAAGCTATAAAATGGAAATTATTTAACAAACTCTCTCCACAAAAAGTTATTATACAGTCATGAGGAACTAATTACAATGGAAATTAACCCAATCTAATCCATCTTCAAGTCTGTTCAATCCAAAATTCTTAAAAATAGTTACAGTCTCAGTCTACAACTTTACAATCAATCTAAATGCAATCAAAATGTCATCCAGCCTCGAAATGGCACCATAGGAGTTCTTAATATTCCTCCCCTACTCAAATCAATCACTCAAACTAACCTATTTCATCCTTTTAGATAAAAGAAACTTTTGTGCAAAGTTGTCAAGCAACTTTTTAAAGTTGCAAAATTGCAAAAATGTTGCTTTGAGCAACTTTTCATCTTTTCTTGCAATTTGACTTTTCCATGTTTTCATTCCCTTGGTTTGATTTCCAAAAGCCTAAAAAAAGCTCTAAGACACAAAACAACTTCAAAAACACCTTCCTAAGCATCTAAGATGTTCATTCTACATTTTGACCCAATTTGTCCTTTAGGACATTACAAAGAGTGAATGAATAAAAACTCTTACAAAAGAAAACTCAATAAACCATAAATCACTCCAAAATATTCCTAGACTTTCCTAATTTGAATAAAGAACTAGGAGAGAACACAAAAAAACAAAATAATGGTGTTGAAACCCTAGGTGCTCCTACATCAGATATGCCTAGCGAAGAACCTAAATTTTCATGTCAAATCAAAGCACATTGATGTTTAGTATCATATTGTTAGAGTTATGGTCGAGGATGGTAGGGTGAATATGGTTAAGCTAGAGACTTTGATGAATATTATAGACTCATTTAAAAAGGTTGTGAGCACAAAGAAATTTAGATGGTGTTTGGAGTCTACATGGGCCTTATGGCTACTAGAAATTAAATTATGGTGTAAATACTCCATTTTCTCTTACAAGGTGTTCCTAAAGTGGGAGATTGTTAGGAAAATGTATCTCAACCTTGCATTTACATGTGGATACTATTTTTAGTATTATTTTTTAGTAAAAAATTTCTCTATTCTTTCCGTAAAGGTTTGGATGGGCTAGGTAAGAATGCTGATATATTTTTGTTGCAAAATCATGCCTAGTTTTGAAGATATTAACATTTATATTTTTGGGAATTATTAAAAAGTTTTTTGAATTCAATTTTGAAGGCTTTAAAGACTCCAAAATGGGCATAAAATCTGTGTAAACAACTTATTTAGTAGGTGATAGAACATGTCACAATCTTTCTATCACTTCAAATGTTTTAAAGTTATGGCCTCCATAAGTTTGGTCTCTAGAAATAGGAAATGTAAAAATGTGTTGAACACATAAATAAGTAGTGAAAGGAAGTTACAATTTTTGGTGTGCATATTGACACATCATATGGCATCTTTGATTAGAGATAAGATGGGCATTTCTTTATAAGTGGTTTTTAGCCCATGGTTTTGTAATACCATTTGACAATTTCTTGTATTGTATCTCCTATGTATTGTTGTTGTATTTAATTAGTTTGATTAGTTTTTCAGTTTTCAACTATATAATTGTATATGTTTAATAGTTGTCTATCTTGGAAATCCTTTTGTAGTGCCTTTTTAAAGGCATCTTTTGCATCAATAAGATATCATGGAATCAAGCATTTTATTTCTTGTGCTAACAAATGGTATCAAAGAAACAAAAATATGTCTAGATGTTTAGAATATAAACCAATGTAAGGTGAATGCAGTGGAAAACTTTTTTTATGCATGTGTGGTGTGAAGAAAAGCTTTGCAATAATGTTTCTATTCCTATGATCTATCATGTTGTTTTATCTGCTTTCAAATAATTGGGTCAATCTATGTGCTAACTAAAATTCACTTGGGAAATGAAACTTTATTTATAGGAGAAGAATATGGAATGAAGGAATCAATGAACGCATAATATTGTGGTCTCTATGAGCATATCCATTCTCATGTGACAATATTTTTATGCCTATGAAAATTAATTTAATCATTAACCTCTGGCTAGTGGCTAAGGAGATGAAAGTGACAGCAATAACTATGGTGCTGGAGATGCGTAAAAAAACATTTTTTATGTCTATCGATGTCAAAGGAAGCCTGGTCATAAATCTTTATGTTGTCTTTCAATATCAAAGAAATTTTGATGATAAATATGGATGTTACACAATAGTGCTAGGGTTTTACAAAATGTGTTGCATGCTGAAACATGTGAAGAAGCAATGAGGAGTGAGCCTACCGTAGGAATAGATATATTTGGGAATCCAAATCAGCGTGAAATTTTACAATAAAGGCATAAGTACAACAAAGGGAAATTTATCATTTTCTTTGATATTTTATGGAAGTGAATAGTTTAGGGGAAAAAAAATGTTTTAAGTTATTATAGACATTTATATATGTTTTCTCTGCTTGAAGAAGGTTTAAAAATGTATATCATTTAAGAGAGTTTGGAGTTTCTTTTCTATGAACTTTGAACAATTATTTGAGCCCCTTTCATAATTTATAGCAATATTGAAGTTTATACTTAAAGGTCAAATATTTTGCAGCATGGAAATAAGCAACCCAATCTTTTAGATTTTTAATTCAAAAAAATGATCTAGAGCAATATTGTCACATACAAGTGTTTGGTATGTATGAGGGAACTCCAAGATCAAAAGTAGAGGCTCATTATTTTTGGGTGTTGTCTCATTTTGTGCAGTACGATGTGTCTTGATGCATGGAGCTTACCATTTGAATTTGCAAACTTTGGTTGAAGGTTCAAACTTTTATGTGCTTGTAGTCAAAATTTATAATTGGTGAATATTTATTTTTGTGCCTAGGTATATTATTAGTTTTAATCAATATCATTTATCTTTTAGCATTTGAATATGGACACACATATGTCGAAAATTATTCATGCTTTTGAGGTCATTTTTGTTATAAATGAGTTCAAGAGTTGAAAAACTCACATGCTTGTGTTATTGGAGAATATGATGCATAGATTAAAAATATATCTTGTCAGAGGTTAAAGGAAATAGATGCAATATGTGTTCTATCATCTCGAGCTAGCTTCTTTCTTAGGGATAATTAATTGCATGAGAAGAATTCTATTTTCATCCTTGAAGAAAAGAGAAGGCTTGACTTATATTTGTTTCCCTAAAGAAAAGATGGGGCTTGGAATCATGTTTGTCCCTTCAAGGAGTAAGTGGGGGTAATATTATTATGGTTTTTCTTGGTATATTCACATCTGGTTGGTTATTTGTTGGGAACTTGAGGAGTCATTCATCACACTCAAAGAAGATGTAGACTTTCAGAGGAAATTTTGTCTCATGTGCAAACATCTAATTTGTGATTTGTGTAGTAGAGGAGGGATTATTTCCACAACACTTGAGAATTCATTAGACACATTCAAAGGATATGTGGACATACAGAGGAAAGGTGTCTCTTGTACAACATTAAAGGAGGCAATAGACACACTTAGAAGATATGTAGAGTCTCAATTTACATGGGGGTGGTAAATTTTTATGTTCTCTCATGTTGTATAGATGGCCAAATGTTTATAGGCTCTATAGTAAGGAGATCTACCGATGCAGTCAATTTGATGCTTTCTGGGTGATCAAGGTCGATTGGTGAAGACAATTCATCAAAGTATCCAAAAGGGTTTGGTTCAAAACCCTTACAATATTTTACTCTTATTTAAATTAATGCAATAAGGAGTGGAATTTCTTCATATTTCATTAGTGTGATTAGTTAATCAGCTTTCAAACTACATAATTGCATATGTTCACGATTATCTCTGTTAGGAATCCTTTTTAGTTGCCTATTTAAAGGCATCTTTTGCATCAAAAAGATATTATAAAATCAATAACTTTCTCTCTTGTGCTAACATATATTAGGTGTGTGAGATGGAGGGTGCATGTAAGAGTCTTATAGCTATCCATTTACCTTTGTATCAATAGTTGGTGATACTCTTGGGAGAATCTTTCTCTGGAAGCCTATTGCAATATGTTATTTATTTTTGAATAATCTATTGGGTGTCTTTTGGAGTGTGTATTTTTTCTCCCAAATTTTTTTTCCTCACTTAAACTATTGTGTTGTGGTATGCATATTATTTATGTTAATTCTAATAATTTTCTGTAACTGTTATAAATATATGAGAAAGTTTTTATATTTTCCTCACCTTAAAATTAGTGTAGGTAGTTGTTCCACTACTTAACTTCCTTACAACCTCAATGGGAACTATAGAGGTGTAAATAAACAACATGAAATCCTATAGATGAACCAATCTATTTCTCCAAAAATAGCTCACACCTGTACAAATGCACTCCACCTCAATAGAAAACATCACCACCTCTATTAGAAAGGAAATAGAAGTAAACACTTGGAGCAAAAGAAAACTCTCAGCCACATACCCACAAGAAAACTCAACCTCCATAGGAGACCAATCTACCTCAATAGGAGAGTCATGATAAGATGCCAAGAAAGAAGAACAAATGGCCCACAAAATAAAAAAAATTATGGAAATCGAAGGGGCCCTCAAAAAACTAGTAGGAGCGAAAAAATTCCCCAAACAAGAGGAATAAATACTTCACCAAAAATATAATAGAATAGAGGTATGTAGCCAATAAAAAATGGAGCCACCAAAAAATCCAAGAGAAGAAAACAAAATACCCTTCTCATAAAAACCCCAAAGGTCCTCAAGAAAAACTCAAAAATGAAGCCAAAGCTAGAGCAAGACAAGGTCACAAGTAGGCTAGAAGAAACCCAACATAGAGAGAGGAAAGGGATAGGTATAATAACAAAAAAGATCCTTCTCTTTAAAATATCACACCCAACCGCAAAAAAAATACTAAATCCAAGACCCAATAGGCCAAACTAAAGACCCCCATGAAAACCAAAGAACAACTAGATAGAGGAATGGCAAACAAATTAGAGACTAAAGCTACTCCAAAAAAAGAAAATTTTTCCACCAATGCTAAAGAAACCCAATGTAGAGAGAGGATGAGGAAGGGGGTGAGATATTAAAACCTCTTCCTCTCAAAAAAATTAGAACCCAACCACATACAACAACTCCATAACCAAGAACCCACTAACCAATAAATTGATACTTCCCTGCACACCCAAAGGAACAACCCTAAGGGATACCAAAGAGACCCCAGATATGGGATTGACACATAGACAAGAAGGAAAAATAACTCCAATACCATACAAATTTCACTTCCGTGCTAGACGCAATCAAAGGATGGAGAAACTTCAGGGAGATCGGTCCAACCCTTGCAGTGAACACAAGGCAATGAAAGAAAACAAGACAAAATAGGTAAAAACAAGAGATTCGGCCTTTTATTATCATCAAAAATAATTTACAATAGATCTGCAACATGTTGTTTCACATGCCATTCATACATACCAAGAACACAGGATTTATTACACTCAAAACCTTCCAAATCCTATCCAAACTAAGCCAAATAATCTTATGAGATCATCTTTCCCCTTAGGAACAAGTACATAAGATTATAAAGTAATCACAATCATCGATCGACCTTGAAAAGATTACATTCCCCAAGAAATGAGTACCTATTTTACACCCAAATAGGTCAGGACCTGAATCTTAAAGAACAATTTACAATGAAAGATTTAATTGATGCGATCATATAAAAAACTTGGCCTCAAATGTAATAATGAGCTTGCATGATTGCACTCAGAAAAACTAGCTGAAAGATGAGGAAACTGATCAAAAAACATAATGACCAACCGAGAAGTGAAGAACATGACAGATACGCAAAGAATCTTCCATAAGTTACGTGTGATGAAATCAAATAAGTTGTGATCATAAGATAAGCTCCAGGATGAAGCGAAGAACATGTTGTCACGACCGCAACTAGAAATAACAACCACAAATCGACCGCCACCAAAAACACCAAAAAATGTCCAACTAGAACAAAATAGAAAAAAAAAACTAAAGGAAATATTTTTGGTTGATGCAATTTTTCCAAGATCCTAAAATTCTTCTGCATCTGACACCCTAGGTAAAAGAAAAATGCTCCATGAGAGAAACTTATGAACATTTGATAAGTCATGCAACATAAATCCCATGCTTGTTTTGGATCCTTGAACCTCATCTTTATCTGCAACTCTTTGCCTCTACACCTCTACACTCTCTTCTATCAGATCCATCAACTTACTCCTATCTGTACTCACTCCATCATGTACCTTCTATCAACACCAGATCTCAAATAACTACCTCTTCCCTTTTGTATAACCGATCTTCCTCTATTAAAAACCCTCATTTATTCAGCAACCAAAGTCACCTTCTGCTCCACTTTACCCTTCTTACAATCAGATACTAACTTTCCTTCATCAGATCTACCTACAAGATCCTTCTTCTGATCCATACTAACCTCGGTAGTCTTCTTTTCTGAATATTAACTCTTCACCATACTCAAATTCCTTGCACTTCCTCCTTTTTCTTCCTTCAAAGGAACTAGAGTAAACTTTTGTCCATCCTTATCTATTTTGACCAAATTCCTTTTGCAATCATGAATACCTCCTCTATCAAATTGCCAAGGTCTTCCCAATAGAACATGACAAGAACTCATAGACACCACATCACATAATACTTCATCTTTGTAAGGTCCAATATTGAAGTTAACCAAACATTGCTCTTTCACCTCCACCATATGATCATCTAAAAACTAACCTATCCCATAAGGACAAGGATGATTAAGCCTCTTCAAGACAAGCTTTCACATTATCTCTTATGATACCATTTTGTCACTACTACCACTATCCATAATAATTTTATAATATTTACTTCCTGATTTATAAACAATCCTAACAAAGTTTGCCTTTGTAAAGGTTCAACATCCCTCTTACTCAACATGACTCTCCTAAATATAAGGGACTCTCCTATCTCAGGCTCAACTTCATTTTCCACAACTTCACCAATAGTCTTTTCCTCATGTGCCATAAGATTTTATTTACTCATGTTCTTACTAATTCCTTCAGTACATTGAAAAGCCCTATGTTATATGCCACTACATTTGAAACAAGTGCCCTTGGACTCTTTGCTACCATTCCCTCTTCTAGATATTCTCAGATCAGATTTAGATTCAATGGTTTTCTTCTCTTTTCCATTGTTGCTAACTTTCTTTTCTTTTCCTCTAAGGTTACCTTGTCTCCTCTTCAACTTATCATCTTCTGTTAATGCATATTGATAAGCATCCTGAATAGTACTAATACTTAACATAATCAAATCATCCTGAATATTAAATCTTAGACCATTAACATACCTGGCCACATTCTCCTTAGATACCTCCTTGTGACCAGATCTGATAGTCATCTTATAGAATTCCTCTATATATTCCTCGACACTCATGTCTTTTTGCCTCAAATTCTGCAACTTCTTGAACAATTATAATTCATAATCTTTAAGAATGAATTTAGCTTTTAACCTAGCAACCATCACCTTCCATCTAGTTATTTTTGTCTCACTATGTTCTTCTCTATCTTTCTGCAATTAAATCATTTCACCATAAGGAAGTATGACCCTTCAACTTAGTCTATGCTAACTTAACCCTCTATGGATGTATGATATCTTCAGGCTCAAAGTAATCTTCTAACTCTCTAATACAGTCTACCAAATCCTCAAGATCTGCAATGAACTGGTGAAATTAGAAACATCCATCTTATGATCTTTACATACTTATGTCATAAGTATCATACATCTCTCCTCATTTGCGGGGATCTCAGTATCTACATTCTCAATATCTTTAGCAGCCTCCTCAAATTCATCTTCAGTCTAAGAATTCTTCCTCAATCACGTCAACATACTTCTAATGTCATTCCTCATCTCCACTCTAAATTCTTCCATCATTTTCTCTAGCCTTATAGGGTTCATCCTTCTAGGCAGCATCTTCCAATTTTCAGGTGTAACTATCTCTCCAACTGGTGATCCATCACAAGCTGCTCCTCTAACCGGTGATCTATCAGACACACATGCAACCTCCTCAAACTGGTATGCCTTCAACACTCAAAAAGCTACAGTATAAGAAAGAAACCCTTCCTGGCCACCTTGTACAAGTCCTTTGTGATTGCAAGTTAGATCTACACTCCACCACCTTGCGATAAATAGATCTAGGGCTTCACAAGTCAGGAACACAGATCTGCCAACACAAGAATCTCCACCTTATTCAACCTCAATCTTGTTCATCCTTCAACCTCACTTTGATACCACCTGATGCAGTCAAAGGATGGAGAAACCTCAAGAAGATAGGTACAGCCATTGTAGCCAACACAAGACAACAGAATAAAACAAGAAAAAATAGGTAAAAAAAACAACAGATTCAACTTTTTATTATCATCAAAAATCATTTACAACATATATATGTAACATGTTTCACATGCTAGTCATACATGCCAAGCACGCAGGCCTGATTACACTCAAAACCTTCCAATTCCTATTCAAGCTAAGCCAAATAATCTTATGAGATCATCTCACCCCTTAGGAACAAGTTCACAATCTTATAAGGAAATCACAATCATCTGTCGGCCTTGAAAAGATTACATTCCCCAAGAAATGAGTAAATATTTTACACCCAAATAGATCAAGACCCAAATCTTAAAGAAAAACCTCCAACAAAAGATTTAAGTGATGCGATCATATTAAAATTTTGGCCTCAAATGTAATATTGAACTTGCATGATCGCACTTGGAAAAACCAACTGGAAGATTGGGAAACCAATTGAAAACACAATGATTAACCAGGAAGTGAAGAATATGACAGATACATGAGGAATATGCCATAAATTATGCATGATGAAACCAAATGAGTTGCGATCATAGGATAAGCTTCAGGACAAAGCCAAGAACACATTGTCATGACTGCAAGCAAAAATAACAAGCACAGATCGACTGTCACCAAAAACACCAAAAAATGCCCAACTGGTACATAACGTAAAATAAATAAAAGGAAATTTTTTTGGTTGATGCAAGATTTCCAAGATCCTAAGATTCTCCTATATCAGTGTTAGAAGAAAACCAACACTAAGGGAGGAAGGGGAATGGAATGAGAGCATAAAAGCACCTCATCTTAACAATCAATAAAATACCTATACAAAACATGAAATCTAAAACATAGAGTGATCGAAAAACCTCCTCCAACATCTCTAGAGAAACCTTTAGTGCCTAAAAGAGGAGACCACCCCAACATCTGAAATAACCAAAATCACTTCCCCACCAAAAGAATAGATAAGGGCCAAGGTACCCACTAGGAACACAAAACCAAACTGCGAACAAGTGAAGGAAACATGGAATTTGACCCCTTACACACCCACATAACAACACCTAAAGAAGCCAAAACCAAGCTAGATAAACCATTGTCATCATTGTTGTCTTTAGCTCCCCATCTGCAACACCCTCATTTGAAATCTCCCCCACTCCCTTTCCTACTCACTATCCCTTATAAAAAAAAAAATCCCCCCTC
>MU225431.1:1527288-1546884 GCA_018584345.1 Thuja plicata
ACACATACACACACACACACACACACACACACACACACACACACATATATATATATATATATAAAAGATTATATCTAGAAGCACACATATTAAATTTTTTATTTAGAATGGATAAGCATGTAGAAATTATTTGTATTATGGAGCTATCTCATTTTTTAAAGTATTATTAAAATAGTGATGTGGAAAGCATGGCTCTCTAAAATAATATAATTTACATAAGTCAATGGGTAGGAAGTATGTGTTCACCCATAATATGAGATGATAGATTGAGAGGTTTAGTATCTTGGGCCTACCTCCCTCACCTTGAAATTTGAGATTATAATGATGAAAACATACAAATGTGTTTGACTTCTCTCTCTTGGATAAGAGTATAAATGTATGCACTATGAAGCTCTTAAAAATATAGGTGGTTATTAAATTTAAGTGTAAGTACTGTGAAATACCAAGTGATTAGTTTATATTTTTAATATGTTGGATTCTATAATTAATAATCAATTAAAAGTTTAATAAATATTAATTATTATAATTTTTTATTGAAGTCATAAATTTTAAATTCAATTAATTAATATTCATATTTAAGTATTAAAATATAAAGTTATTTTTTGTATTATATATCGAGAGTTCAAAGAGTTAAAACAACAAAAAGAGAGGGGAGGCAAAGCCTTGACCCACCAATCCACAATTAAAACATCTTATGGAGTTACAAAGTCACGGGAAACTAACTAGGTACATAAACATGAACAGAGTCTGAACTAGAGTGACGAAATTCCAAAAAGAATAGGGGAGGATCCTCCTAATGCAGAATCTCATCAAGATTCTCAATCCAAGTGGTCCAACCAAGAGAGCCTTCCATCTAGACCACCTTATTCCACTCCAGGATCTGAGTATACATTTCAAGTTTATCAAAGTTGGGGCCTTTATTATCTATAATGTCCTGAATCAGCTTTCCAAGCGTCTCATCAAACGCAGTCTGGTTGTCCACAATGCTGGCCCATTCAAAGCCATCCTTCACCTCATAGATGAACACAGAGGCATGTCCATCTCTGAGAAACCTCAACAACTTCTCCCATTCCAAGTTCATCACGCAGCAAACCTGTGAAGCAATTTTGAAACGAGTGAGTTTTCTAAAAAACCCAGTAAGAGTCCTATTAGTGCCTTGGAATTTAGCCTCATTTCTTAATTTCCAAATAAACCAAAGGATGAGAGATGACAGAGTTTTCCAAAACAGGTTAGCATCTTTGTGAAGCCCATGTATAAAACCAGTAATGATCTCAAGAGTATAAACATGTTTAGTAATAGAAATTCCAAACATCAACCAAATTTCTCTAGTAAAATTACAATCAAAGAAGATGTGCCTCATAGTCTCAGGCATTCTACAAATAGGATAGGTATCAAGGGCGGCCTGGTGATTCCTAATAGGCAATCTGTCAAGCAAAAGCTGCCACTTGAAGCATTTAATTTTAGGCGGGATGGGAGACTTCCATAACTTATCAAAAACTTTCTACCAGTCAATTGGGCTGGCATTACTATACCAGATGAGGTTAATATGATTAGTCACAGAGGTATCATGATTGAGGAACTTGTAGATATCTTTAGCTTTAATTTTGGTGAGGAGGGAACCATCCTTCCATCTAAAAGTGAGGTAGCGGTGAGAGTCAACATCAGTGTTCCTAAGAAGGTTAAGGGGCACACAAGAAGTCTTGATCAGGTTGTAAGTTCTTATGTGGGAGTCAGGGAGATCAAATTCCTGGGAGAGAATATCCCAGCTAATAAGCCTGTTATGCTCCATAATGTCCATGATACAATTAATGCCTTTACTTGACCAGGACCTGGCAGAGCATCCTTTACTAATGGCAAGAGGTTTATTCAAATGAAAGAGATTCCACCAAATAGATCATTCCCCATGCAAGGAGTGGTTATAGTCAAAATTGGAGCTGTCAATGAAACCACGAACAGACTCCCAAACCTTCCAAATGGATCTAAAGACCCACGTACCCTGAACAATCACAGGGAACCAGCCAACAACCAAGTCAAAAAAAGGGAGACCTTTCCAAGACTTGGCAGCCTTAGGAGCACCATTCTAGATGTTATTTCTGATAAGAACCTTCCAGGGTTCGTTTCCTTCAAAAGCTTGGATGATCCATTTGGAGGCAAGGGACATTTCTTGAAGTTTGAGATCTTTCAGCCCAAGCCCACCAAGCTTTTTATCTAAATGGCACCAATTCCACTTAACCGCATAAGTTTTTCTATTACCCTTACCATCAGACCAAAGGAAGCGACGGATAGCCTTTTGGATTTCAAATATTTGATAGTTGCTAAACATCTAAGCAGAGGATTAATATATGTTGTAGGAAGAAAGGATTTTTTGGCAAACTTGAACCCTTCCAGCAAGGGACAGAACTCTATTTTTCCATTTATTAAGCTTTTTTTCAATCTTATCTTTAGCCCAAAGCCACATATCTTTTAGAGAAGGGGAAAATGAGAAAGGAATACCAAGGTATCTAACAATCTTAATAGGTCCCCCCCAGGCAAATCTAAAGTGTTCAAGCCATTCTGGGGGTTTCTTTTTCCAACCAAGCATAAAGGATTTGGAGCTGGAAATACGGGCCCCAAAAGCTTTACCAAAGATTTCAAAATTTTGATTGAGGCACTGAATGTTATGATGTAAGAGCTCCAAAAAAAGAGAGGTTTCATCAGCAAATTGAATGTTAAGTAGCTCAGAATTATCAGGCAGAGCAATCCCACGGGCTCTAGGGGAAAGGGTATCATCTTTGAGGAGGTAGAATAAAGCATCTGAGGCAATAGAAAATAGGGCAGCAGCAAGAGGGCAACCCTGTCTAATGGATCGGGAGAGAAGGATGGGTTGGGAGAAATTACCATTGACCTCAATCAGAGCAGAGGCATCCTTGAGAAGGATTTGGACATAGTTGTAGAAAATACCAGGGAAGCCAAAAGCACTAAGCATCATGAGGATAAAATCCCATTCCACTCTATCGTAGGCTTTCTAAAAGTTGACAAAGTAGCATAGCAACATCTTGCTTAGAGGACTTGTCCCATTCCATAGCCTCCCAGCTAGTAACAAGGTTTTCAAGAATATACCTACCCTTGATAAATCCCGTTTGGGTAGAGAAAATAAATTTGGGAAGAATTTCTTCAAGGCGAGAGGCCAGGCCTTTGCCAAGGATCTTATAGGACACGATAAGAAGAGTAATAGGACACCAATTTTTAATAAGAGCTATGTCACCAGTTTTAGGGATAATCTTGACAATGCCCATGTTAATAGAGTTCCCCAAGGTACCATTAACAAAAGCTTCCGAGTAAAGATCATGAAGGTCTTGGGTGATCCAGTCAATATTGGTTTTATAAAATTTAGCAGGGAGCCCATCCGGGCCAGGAGCTTTGTTGTCTTTAAGATTCCGAATGGCATCAGAGATTTCTTGAGGAGAAACCATAGCCTGAAGAAGGAGGGAGTCACTCTCAGAGATCATATTAGGGATGAGACCAATGCATCTATTCCTGATATCTTTTGAGTCCTCAGTATCTTCTGAGGTAAAAAGGATTATGTAGAATATTCTGAAAGCATTAGTAATGTCATGGAGGGTCAGAAGTTCCTTACCCTCCACAATAATTATGTCAATTCTTTCTTTGCTATGTTTATGTTTAAGAAGGTTAAAGAAAAGTTTGGAACCTTTATCCCCATACTGAAGCCAATGGTTGCAGGCTCTAATAAAGGCACCTCTGATTTTAACTTGCTGGTGCTTCCTAAGGGAATCCCAAGCAAGAGAGACTTGCTCGGCTAAAGCAGGGGAGGTAGGTTGAGACTGAATGCTGCTCTCTAACGAGTGAAGTCTGTCAGTGAGCAAATTCTCCATACGTCTATAGTCTTTGGCCTTCTTTTGACCAAAGGTTTGGAAGATCTTCTGCCAAGATGAAATAATCAGATTCCATCTACTGGTATGGGAATGAGTCTTGTTCTGCAAATTAAATAATTTGATCATTAATATAGCAATAAGGACATCGTGATCACCTAATAGGGAAATATTGAGGATAAATTTCTGACTGACCGGGGAAGTGACCAAGATGGAGTTCCTAAAATTCACATTGGCTAAAATGGGGTAATGGTCAGAAAGAGTAGCAGAGTGGGTAGCAACCGCAATACTAAACTGGTTAGGGGAGAAGAAGAAAAAGTTACTGTTAGCATAAAACATGTCAAGTCTAGAGTAAATGCAATTAGATCCTTGTTGAAAATTGCACCAAGTGTACCAAAGGGCCGAAGTATCAGATTTGATGCTATCGAACGGGTCAAAAAAATGGAGATGTTGTTTAAACCTATCCCAATGAGATTTTTCGGGGCCTTTCCATTCAAAAGGGGTTCCTCCAATCTTATCATCAGGATTTTCAATCATATTAAAGTCACCACCAACAATCCAAGGAATGCTAGGCAGGGTGGTCATCCAATCCCAAAGGAGAATCCTTTCCTTATAGTAAAATATAAAGTTAAGATTAAATATAATAGTTATTAAATTATATATTTAAGTTGTGTATCATCATATTTTTAATAAAGCATATATATTTAATATATTAGATAATAATTATTAGTATAATACTTACAATATTTAATGAATAAATAATGTTAACATGACATTTGATTTTATATCAATTTAAAAATAAATGAAGAAACTAATAATTATTATTTTATGTATTTGTTAATATTTTTAAATCTTCAACCAAACATAAAGGTATTTTATAAAAAGATGATGCATAAAAGTTAAAATGTATGTCAATAGACATTGCTTTAATGATATTGTAGATATCTAAATGGTGCTGAATTCAAGTCTTCCTCACTATAAAACATAAAACATAAAATTTAAATTTAAATTTAAAATACATAATACTTGCATCAAACAAAAGACTATTACCTTAGCCTAACGGCCAACCCATAACAGTAAAAAAGTATCCTCCTTTGATAATTTAGCAGAAACAAGTTAAGCTTTAAAAAAATATCCTTCTTCTTTGATAATTTAAATGTCATTTGATAATTTCTTCCTCCTTACATTTGTCTGTTCTTGATCTGTTTGAGGGGGACAGGAAATGTGAGATGGGTAGTTTGTCCGTATACCGACAAGGGGGAGAGCAATTTTGAAGGCCATCCATGACTTCATCCTTCCAAAAAGAGAATATAATAATTAAATTTGTTATTGAAGATGGATTGCTAGACTTTGGCACCTCCATTTCTATTGTCATTTTCCTGAATACGAAGTGCTAGATTTCATTGGCAACACTACCAAGAACAGTGAAACGCAGTTTTAAAGCTTGACATTACACTCAGTTTCAAACATTCCTTATGTATTAATACAAAGAGATGGGGAAATGGGTATTAATGTCCTTCTAAGAGCAGTAAGTAGGCCTAGAGACAAAGATATGAGCGTAGATGAAATCAGGCAGGCCGCCTCCAAAGAGAGGATGTTCTCACTGCTTCATCTCTCCGCTGGCTAAGCCGAGCCCAAAAGAGCGAACATGATTCATAAAAGCTCCCAATTGCAAACACTCTCACGCCCAACCCCAATGCATGCGCAGGTGTTACCAAGTCACCCGTGAGAAAAACGAGCAAGCAGAAAGCAACTGCGGAGCCCAGAAACTGTGCAATCCAGTAGAGAAGCAACCTGATCATGGTGATGTGTCCGAGCGCTGCTAAGCCCAATGTGACCAACGGGTTCAGGTGCCCTCCTGAAATGCTAAAAGCGGCAGAAACTATTGCAAACACTAGAAAAGCGTGGATCAATGTCAAGCCCACCACTCTTAAGCCCGTTGCCGACAAATCTTCCACTGGCAACATCTCTGAAACACATCAAACTTTAGTTATACAACCAATTTTCTTAGAAATATAAATATGCGAAATAAGATTAAGTTGTGGCTTAATCTAACCCATTGTTATGGCAGATCCAACACCTGAAAACACAAACAAGAAAGTCCATAAAAATTCTGCTCACTCCTGCCCTTTGCGTACTGCGATCTTCACCATGTCAAAGGAGATCAGGTGGCTGAATTGAAAGATCTACAGTTTTGGGCTTCGTTGAAGTTAAATTGAATAATAATCTCTTATACAGAGACATCTCTGTTGGCCATGACTAAAAATCTCTCTGTTTCTCTCAATTGAAAAAGCAGTTTTTTTGTGCACAGAAATGGAGTTTGAAGAGAAATAGATCCGCAGCCTATCTTGCCTGGGCGGCTGGGTAGCGCAGCACGTGAATCCTTGGGCTGAAAGGAATCTTTCCATGTAATGATCATCGTTTTTCTGAAAGGTAATGTTGACATCCACAGTGAAAGCTGGTATTCCATGTCATTATGGGATAAAATATTGTACATGTCGAAAGCACGACCGAGTATAACTTGTAGAAGTCAATGGTTAGGGAGCAACTGATCACCAATAATAGTCCCCGGGGTATAATATTTGGGGCCCGATTCCCTCACTTTGCAATTTTTGGTTATAATAAACTAGCAATCGCACCTGGGTGTGCAATGGGTACACTGAAGAGTTATAGAAAAGGAGCATAAATGTGAATTTTCAAATGAATGCAAGGAAGGTGCATTTATATTAATGTAAGGCAGAAATATTTTGTTTTTTTTGGAAGGAGTAGCATTTTAAATTTTCTTTATTAAGATAACTCTTCACCATGTATAGCATGGATGTGAACAATGTTTAGTGATGTGACTTATCAAAGACTTGAACAATTTGTCAAGCTGATAATTACAAAGTTTTATAAAAGTGGAGTTATTGTTTAAATGTTCGCATGTTTTATAATGAACATTACCGAACAATTTGGCAGTTTGGAGCCATCTATGTAAAGAGAAAAAACTTGTAGGGAGGTGGTGAAGGGAACGATATCTAAGGAAAAAAAAACATGTCAATACAGAGAAATATATGGGTGGAAAATTATAAAAGGTATTGATTCTTAGATGAACAACATAAAGAGAAGAAAAGTTGATTAACATATGTATTGTTTCAAAAATCTTGTTAATTTACGGAACAAACTTGGAGCACTTGAAACTAAATTGTGTTGTTTGAAGAAGTTGCATTTAATAATTTTGTCAACCATGCCTCCTCTTCTTTCCATTGAGGAACGACATGTTTATATCAATAAAACAAGATGATATCTGTGGAAAAAAAGAAGCTCTATGTGAGAAGAATTACATGGGTGGCAATTTTTAGAAGATATTGATCCTTAAATGAACCACATATAGAGAACGAACATTAATGAAACAAATGTAGTGTTTTAAATATCTTGAACTTCATATTTTTCTAGTGATCTTTGTAGAATTAGGAAAAGTTAATTTATGGAACATATTTAAAATGCTTGAAATTAATTTGTATTATTTGAAGAATTTGAAATGCTTGAAATTAATTTGTATTGTTTGAAGAATTTGAAATGCTTGAAATTAATTTGTATTGTTTGAAGAATTTGAAATGCGTGAAATTAATTTGTATTGTTTGAATAATTTGAATTTGATAATGTTGTCAAGTGTACCTCATCTTATTTTTGTCTAGCAACATACGAGCTTTGTTGTATGTGTGCATATCTTTCAAAAGTAAAGGCGAGGTGACTGTGAAGACTTGGAAGCTCGTGAACGCTTGAAATAGTTGTGAATGTCAACCTTTGTTGATCGATGTTTCCAATGTTGATTGTTACTTTCTAAAGTGTAAGACCTTGTGATTTGTGTATTATTAAGACCCATGTCATTATTAATGGTATTTGATGAAGGTTGCCACAATTGTTTGGGGTTACAGGGAGATTTTTGGGTTATTGAATAATTTCATGACTATCCATATGTGTTTCCATTTCCTAACATGATTGAGTTAAAAGGTATAAGTAGCAAGTTAAGGAAGATTCATGGTGGTTGTAACATTATCTATCTTGGTAGTTGGAATGTAGTGAAATGCCAAAACATATCATACATTGGAACACGAAGAAGTAAATAAAGTATCAACAAATTGATCAAGTGAAATGAAAGCGAAGCTCAGATATAATTTAGTGGAGATTGGTCAACACATCAAATGTAAATATCTTAGTCCATTAATAACCAAAATATATCAAGTTGCATGAGATTGGAATAATAGAAAAGCCACATTATTTTGAATGTAAGTGTGTATTAACATAGTGAATGTATATTTTTAGTTATATGGTCCATTTTTATTGCCATGATTTCATTTGGAAGAGCATGAGATGATCTATTTTCTAATAGTTAAAAGAAGTATTTTTAACAATAAGGGAGATAAAAAAAAGTTGTACAATTAAAGGAGAATTTATAACTAGACAAATTATTAAAGTCAACTTACTATAGCCATCTCCAACATTGAGTGTCCAAATCATGATTTGCTCTGAATAGGAGTCAACTTACTACCCACTGAATCTTAGGATTCCCACATATAGGACATGTGAAAAAATCAAAGACTAAATCTAAAGCCAAAAGTTGTATGAGGTAGGAATCCCTCAATAGGTAACTAAGGACCTCAACCTAACTGCACAACATTTTCATCAAAAACTGTGTTAAATGATCTAACAAATGCAAGTAATAAAAAAAAATTAGGCCAACAAGCTTTTTAAAATCTCAGTTGCAGATATTATATTACTGAAGAGAAGATTCTCATTATGTTGTATTGGTGTTTCTCTTCTGAGTAGGAGATATTTGTTTATATCCTTATGCTCTCTTACATCCTCGTGATGGATCATGTAATGTGATCCAAAACGTTGATGGTAAACATTTTTGACATGTAATCAAATCCAGAAACTTTCTGAACATGATACAAAAGTGACCAGACATAATTTTGATCCTTCAAGTGAAACATATGAACATCATATGTGTTAATCAATAAGGTTTGCACAAATGAAAATACTTCAACTTCTTTCTCAAAAAATCCATTCCTTCCTTTGGCCAACCTATTAGTTGAATCCTTGAAGATATTGGAAGACAATAGTATTAGACTCTTGACTTATTTGAGAAATTTCAACCAGTGGGCCAAAGGTATTTTCTTTGTTTAAAAGGTCCCAAATTTAAATTCCCAAAAGAGATGTACTGTACTACTTAGTTACATCCACTATAAAATTTCTTAGTGTCGTTGTAGGCTTACAAAAATAAAAATTGTAACATACTTCCCTCGTACTGTGCCACAACTTATGGCCCACCAGCTCTCTGGATTACACATTTGATTTCCAGCATTGATTTGTATCCTGCAACAATTCAACCATATTCCTCAAGGCAGGCTTCTTGGCAGGCAAGGAATCGGTACAATGAAGAGAAATTTTGAAGACTGAAAGCATCGAGTCTTTCTAGCACGTGAAAGGAAGATATAGAATTGAAGTACACGGTGTATAACATTAGAGGTGCATATCTCATTTTAAAGGTCAACATAATGATATGTAATCATATGATAAAATTATATTTTATATTGTAAAATTAAACAGTTATAATATGTGTTTCAATTATAAAAGTAAATAAATATTTGTTTGGATTATTTGTATTGTAGAAAAAAAACATGCTTAAGAAAAACTATCTTGTAATTACAAAACCATCAATTTAAATTATTTAAATCTTATATTTCTATATTAAATAGATTATATATATATATATATATATATATATAATTTAACAACAATTACAAATGTGTTTTTTCTTTATTTAAATAGACTTAATGAATTCATTTTAAGTTTTACTCTTTTTTAAGAAAACGGTAAAATGGTAAAAATATGCATTTAATAATATTTATTTTTAGCCGATAAGCTTTCATTGGGGAGAAACCTCTAACCAGGAAGTTGTCTCACACAATTGGTAATGTTCTCGGGAATATTTGACGACACTAAAATATGATATCCGAAAAAAATTTGCCGCAACTTATTTCTTCCCACTCTCATTACCTTATCCTAAGTATTGTGGTAAAATGTTTGCTTTCCTGTCTCACGCCACTGGAAAAGGTAACCATTAAACTTGCAGTGAAAAATTCTAACGTCCGTGCTTGAAGGAAGATTTCTAACAACTGTCCACCTCCTCCATACATGCAAAAAGAAAAAATAAATCCCAATCCCAAATTGTTCATTTATGCAACCTCCTGCATAGACAATGATCCCTATAAATGAACCCCTCAAGGCTCTTATTTTGTCTGCATGTCAGAGAACTAGAGAAATTAAAAATAACAGTTTATCCACCCAAGCAATTAAGGCTCAAAAAATAATGCTCTTAAAAGATTATAAACATTTTTTTGCTAGAAACAATATGACTGGCAGAACACTAGTTTCAATTTCGAAAGTACAGTAAAACCTAGAGAGAAATAAATTGTATGCTTATACCGCACCTCGTAATTTGCAGAATGACATGTCTTTCCAAAGGAGCTTGCTAAGAAGCTTTGGGGCCAATTAAAGCGAATCACACTGGAAAAATTCAATTCTTAGCAATTTATACTCTTCTTTAGGTTTACATGGTGATGATGATTGTGATAATTTGATGATGGTATGCTGGTGGACAGCAACACTAGTGCCTTTTTTTTAAGAAATATTAATGATTTTAAGAAATATTATTAAACATTAATATTTAATAACATGTAAATGGTTGTCACTTAGCCTTGCTAGAAATTCGCTGTAACCAGCACATAATTGAATATTTTTGGTACTCCATTAACACCATAGTCTTTAAGACTATCTCACATATGTATATTGGTCCTCTAGTAATAATACGTTTCTTTTCACGCACACAACCCACTCCACTTTCTCACACGCGCCGTCTAAATTTAGTATGAAAACACCTGGATGAACTCCAGTACACGCGTTCCCTATGATTCACAAGATAATTTTCTAGCCCCATTATTTTTGATCGATTCATAAGGTATGACCATCTTCTTTTTGTTCCGCACTTTTCGCCGCTTAATACAAGATTGCGGTTTTAAATAGCGTTTCAAGTTTTACTAGATTTTATGGCAGACAATCTTATTCCAAAAATTGAGATGAATAAAGTTTTGATGTAAAGGTATTGTTCAGGAAAGAGACTGTGTTCTGTGAAGATGAAGTTTGGCGAGGCATATTCTGAGTACTTGGATGCAGAGGGAACAAATGAATTTGTGAAGATTCAAACAAGACGCCTAATTAGTTAAGTTTGAATGAACGGATGACTAATATATTACATGTTCCAGAGCATCATAAAAATAATTTTGTCATAAATTATTGATAAATGCATGAATCCACTTTTAGATTTTGATGCAATGTTGTTTTGACATTCCTATTATATCATTTGCAATGATTATATATTTATATCATAAATTAAATACTCAATTTAACCTAATTCGGGTAATGTGGAATTAATTATAATTTAAGGTATATTCATGTTTATAATTAGATTGATAAAATTGAGCAATGAATGTTATTGCACATATACTCTGGCCACAAATGTCTTTGATCTCTCCAAATATATTTTTAAAGGGAAAAAATTAATTCAAAATTTTAACTCGAATTTCATCAATACCTTTTTTGCACTTGATGTATTATTTCTTTATTAATTTTATTTGTTAATAAAAAATTAATGGAGAGAATGACACAAATAGACTATAGATGTAGAATTAAAATTTAAGGTAATATTCAACAGACATTTTAGATCTGATGTATTTTATAGAAATATTTTAAGATAATAATTATTTTCTATATTTTAATATGAATAATTGATAGGAAAAGAAACATAAAAGAGTATAAAAAAATAAAAAATAAAAATATTTACTAAAGAAAAGAAAAAGAATTTTAAAGTAAAGAAATTGTATATAAAAATATATTTTAGATTTATGATAATAAATAGGAATGTCAAAATCTTCCATAATAATGTATATATTTTCAGTGATTATAATTTACATGTAAAATAATTTTATAAATTATTATATAAAAGATAAATATCTCAGTAGTAAAAATAAATAAATTATATATATTCAAACTTTTTTACAAAGATAATGGTTATGATTATTGAAAGTCGTAACACTGTTTATTTTTCCTATTGTTTCTATCAGCTAACCCTTGCACCTCTTTCGGTGCAAGCGCTAGTATTTAAATGCATTATATTTATGTTTAGAAAATATTTAGTCTACTTAAACTTGATATCTCTCAAGCTTATTTTACTTATATTTTTCAAAATATAGATATGCTAGTTATGTATTTCCTATAATTTTGTATGCAATGTTTTGTGTCTTATGTCATCAACTGGGATAAGCCGATGTAGACTCAGTCCTAAATACTCGCATAGCTATATTTTGTATTGTGCTTTATTTATATTTAATATTAAATATTCAACACACATGACCATCAAATTTAGAGACCGGTAGGAACATCTCTCACAATTAAAATACCCCATGCAACGGAAAACTAAAATCATTAGCTCTACATATTCCAAAATAATGGAAACTCTAATATCAAACCCAAAAACAAAATTGAGAATCATAAGTATTAATCAGCAAATATCAGAGACTAAGAAAAAGGATAACGACTGAAACCAATGAAAGACAAGATGTCCCGGAATCTGGTTTCACAGGCACTACCATTACATTTTGATAACAATTGAAACTAAGGACAGACAAGATGATATTGTTTCATGAAATAAAAGTACCCAACTTAAATCTTCACATATCAGAGAGTAAGAAGAAAAATAGAGTTGAGCCATTATTTATTGTATTAATTCTGCAACGCTTAAGTTCCCTAGTTCCACATCCTCAAATGCATTATTATTATTTTCATTTGGAACAGTGGCCGATTCTTCTGTAAATGTAACTTGTGTTTTACAGAGGGGGCAACAACAATTGATAACAAACCACTTATCAATACATTCCCTGTGAAATGCATGGTGACATTTGGGAAGCTTCCTCAACATCTCTCCATTTTCTACCTCAATCAAGCAAATCGAACACTCCATCCTTTCTTCAACTCCTTCGTCTGCTTCATACAAAGCCATTGGAAGAGCCTTCATTACTTTTTTAGGCACTGGTCGATCTGTTCTATCGTAAATTAAGATTTTGATGACATACAGTAAAACAGTAACAGTATTACGTCAACCATAAAAAAAATGAATTGATGTTTCTCCATGCTCCTTGCTTACTTTGTCTTTCTCTAAAATCGGACGCCAACTATTTATTTGGCCTGAGATCTAGCAAAAGAAAAATTAACAGCAGGTTGTTTTTTAAAGGGAAGAGTTTAAACAATTCGTGTGCACTGTGTATAGCTTACACAACGTCTCATGTATAATCAAGTCATCATTAATATGAGAAATCTCTTTCCTATATATGTTAATATTTTGAATCGAGTAATGATAAGTCATGACCTTTTGATTATAGGATTGAATTAGATATTTTGATCATTTTAATAATGTTATATTTTGACATAGTTTAAAATAAAGGATGCATTTTTTTTTTTCAAAGTAAAAAATTGTGAATTACTTTTTTTTACGGAGGTCATTGCTATTTCTTTTAAATCATCTTTAATTTCAAAACTTGATTTCTAGTGAACTTATTAAGAACTTTTATATTTCATAGTAGACCAAAGGCCCATTGACAAATCTTGAATTACTTTTAAATATATAACTTTTTAATATTCAAATGAGAGATTAATAATTTGTAATTATAATTTAAAATAACTAATTAAATTGTATTATAATTATAATTACAGAAATTGCAAAAGGTAAATTTGAGCATGTAACAGTACATTTTGTTTATGTTTATATGCTTTTTACTTAATGATTTAAATGTATTATAAAAGTTTATTTTTATTTTGCAATGTGTGTTTATAGGAAGAAAGACAATAAAGGATGAAAATAATTTGTATTTTATATTATTCATTATTAAATATTATGCTTATTGTTAGTATCAATATTTTGTTATCTCAATGATAGATTGAATTATATTAAAATGTTCAATGCAATTACAATCCATCACCTATAAATGATATAGAGAGATCCTCGCGTATTCATAATAATAATTTCAATGATGTAGGTGCCTTCGAGAATGATATTTTTAGATAGATATATTTAACATGTCTATAGTAGTTTAGAGTAGTAAATGACATGAAATTTTTTAAACCTAAAAATTATAAACTAAAATATAATTACATAAATTTAGAATTACTAATATTTTAGTATTTTTAAAATTAATTTAATGCATTGTCTTTAATTATAAATTTAAATACTTTAACATTAATTATTTTAATAATATATAGTGATATAAGTTATACTTTTAAATAGATGTATTTGAGATATATATGCTAGTGTGTTACATGTGATTATTTAATTACTATTATTTTATTTATACTATTAAAAACTAAATAAAACTAGTGCTTGCACTCCAATGAGGTGCAATGGTTATGTAGCTAGAAAGATATGGTATGGATAGTATATTGGAGGGCTAATAAATAGTCACAAAAAATAAGAAGTGACAACAAAGAAATATTTTCTATACTATCAATGTAGCTTTAGACCTATGAAGCTCATCTCATCATTGAGGATGTATCTTACGTGCTTCAACCCTTCTTGGAATGTTGTCAATGCTTGTCCTCACAATGGATTCATTTCTTTAAGAGGAATCTTCAATGTTGAATGTATAGTTGATGCATGTATGTTGATTGTAACAACTCCAACAAGAGATTTCTATACTTTCAATGTAGCTTCAGACCTATCAAGCTCATCTCATCATTGAGGATGTATCTTATGTGCTTCAACTCTTCTTGGAATGTTGTCAATGCTTGTCCTCACAATGGATGCATTTATTTAAGAGGAATCTTCAATGTTGAATGTATAGTTGATGCATGTTTGTTGTTTGTAACAACTCCAACAAGATATTTTGAGTAGTTGGTTTTTTTAGTCTTAACATCTTACTTTTGAGTGCATTTCTTATGTAAGCAATTAAGTAGTATTTACCTATACATGTTGTTCCTTGAATAATCATGCTCAACGGTTGAGAAAAGGGACACATGGCATGGTTTTTAAATATTTTAAACACTATTTTTATTTTGCTAAAAATGTATAACTTGAATGTCAAAGTTATATTGCATGTTACCATCTTGATTGCATACCTTTTTCATGTAAATATTATGGCACTGCAACCTAATCCCATCTTTTGCTAGTGTCAAACTTGCACCTCCCAAGAATCTCAATCTCATTCTAGATAATATTGTTTGAGGGTCCCATTTTTAAAAATAATTATCATTCATTTATCTTTATTGAGTCCCTTGTGTTCATGTCATTTTTAATCTCTTCTTCTCTTGAGCTTGTTTCCTCTAGGATGTTGTGTTTGATGTGTCATACATCATATTTTATTGCATTCATTTACTTTCAATTTGCAATTATTGAATCCTTATTAAGGCCTATTTGAGTCTCTATATTATTAAAATATATGTATAAAAGTAGCTCTCTCCAACAAATTGTCTCAAATCAATCTGGCTCCTACTTTAAAATGGTGGAGAATATTGGATATACACTAGCAATGGATTTCACCTCTCTCTCTTTTTACCTACATTGTTTACGACTTGTACAATAGGAGAAAGATCCTCATAGATTCCAATAGTGTTATCATCTCAAGCTTGGGGGATATTTCAAATATTTGTGCAAGTAGTTAGACTAAATTTGGCTCTCATCTTTTGGTTCTTGTTATCCAATGGAGCACTTTTCACCCAACATTAAAAGATGTAAAGGGTCGATTGTAAATGCTAAGTGGAAATTTTTGAAACATGTGAAATGTATCTCGTGCTCTTGTATCACATTGTGCCACTATCTCTATGATGAATTTATGATATGCTACAACAATTGGATGATATACTTGTTGGGTTATAATTCTTCTTCTTTATATATCACTACTTGAGTCTCACATATTCTCTCTATTTTTAATACATACTTGGAAATGTATTTTAGAACAAGTGCTCATGAGACAATAGACTAGAAATATATGTTGGCTTTATATATAAAAATCATTTATAGGTTGCAGATATTTATTTTGTCATCATTTCTTGTGGGTTCATATTTTTCTCTCCAACATCATTGAATGGCAAGGTTGAAATGTTTTGTTCTTTCCAAGGAGTTCTATATGAACACTCCAATTTTTTTCCCTTCTTTCACATGCATGTTGCCTCTTTGTATTTCTTAGTGTTTGGACATGATTGACTATATCTTCATACTCATTTGAAGGTTTTATAATAAATATTTGAGTTGTGTCTTGCAAGCATGGATCATCCAACGGGGATTAGATAACTATGTTTCTCCTGTGTGATGCATCATGGGTATTTCAAGTTCTTACATCCATGTAAAAAGAAGCTCGTGTTCTTTCAACTTTGAAGAAATTTTTTCCAATCAAGTTTATCCATATCTAGTGAATTTTCTAGCCAAAGGAACCTATGCACATGAGAATTTTCTCTATGTCGCCACTCATACCTATGCCAATAGTCTTTTGCATGAAGGATTTTTTCAATTACTACCTCATAAAATATTTTGAATCATTCATGCAATTGCAATAATATAGAGTGGAGATTATTGATTATATTTTTTTTATTTTTTTTATTGATTGCATTTGTGTGGGAATTCTATTTGATAAGAAATATTGAATATTATGCCACTTCATGTCTGATACATATATAGTATGAAGAATAGAGTAGGGGATCCTATTTGATTAATCATGTTTGTCAATTCAGCATGACACTTACTCCAAAATGGTTGTATCCATAATAGATAATCAAAAGTGGATAACCTCTTGAGCTAATTGTGTGTCAGGAAGATCATTCAAGTGTGCATAGAGGTCCTTAATGGTGCTTGGTATATTTTCCTCTGCATTTTTCAACAAAGATAGTTGTTACTACTTGAATACGATGTCACATCATTATATAGTAAATAAAATATCAAAACCTTCGATGCCTTCCAAACCTATATTCATAGAATCTCATCAAGTGTAATGTATACTCATGGATTTTTACTTCTCTAAGTTATAGTTGCACTTGGAGTGTAGATCCATTTGGAAAGATAGTTAGAAATGTCATATCAAGTAATTTTTCAGTATCTTATTCATTTATTAAAGTAGGGTCTATTTTAGGCCAGTCAATAATATTGGTAGTGGTCTCCTCGAGGTCTAAGTCTCCTCAAGGTCTAATGTTTCCTTAATAATCTATAGTTCATGAAGTTTTCTTGGAGCTTTCCCCATAAATGACGAAGTGTAAGCTATGCTTCTTTCAAATAGGTCATCTTCATTATGCACTTCATTATTTGTGAAAAACATCTATTAATTGATTCGAATAGTGCGAAGCATGCTCATAATGTCAATTCTTGTTTCATCAATTTCTATTAATTTTTAAACACTTATGACAACATCATTATAATATGGGTTATATTTGACTTTGTATTCCAATGCATCTCTAATGTTATTTTGACTCACATAACAGACATAATATTGTCCTTCTCCCTATATTCTTTGAACTACTAACACATCTAGCTCTTCTATTCTATGTGGGATTACATTTACAATGCTTTTCATGTCCTATACAAAGCTGATTGTTTGATCGCTATATTTTTATTTCACTCAAATAGCATGGGTTACATGCAATACTAGCCTTACTCTAGAAATGAGCATTTCTTCCACCTAGATCAATCTTTTGAGTACAATTTAGGTTTCTCTCCTAAGGTCCATATTATTGGCTGATGAGTATTGGTGGATACCTTTCTCATTAAAGCATCTTCTACAAATTTTTTGAGTATCTAAAGATTACAAAAGGTTTCTTGGGTAGAATTCCTTCCAAATAATACATATTTATGCATTAGCCAAGGCATCTATTATTTATCTAAATCTTTTTTATGCTATCATGAAGTTACAATTATTATTGAATGGCATTGGTTGGCCTATTCATTGTTCTATTAAAGTATGTTCATCCTAAAACATTTATATTTTTCAGTTTTTGAATCCTTTTGTGCATTTATTTTGTCTTGGCATTAAGCATGGTAACCTTGTCTTTCTATACAAAGTTGTAACCTCATCACTTCTATTTTTCATAGAGTAGTTGTCTTTTTTCTAATTTCCTAGTACATCTACAAGAAGCTATTTCCTATTTATGGTGTGTGTAATATTATTGACTTTTTTATTAGCTTTGTATATTTTGAAGATCTATTAGCTGGACATCATCTTGACTATTCCCAGGGGAATGATCCATAACTACTTGCAAGAGAATACAAATACAAAAAATGTATATGCAACCAATTTTATATGACTGGTAAATGTAATGTTGAGAAAATTGAACTCTATAACTTCTCATACATAAACAGAAATGTTTAAATATCTTCTTATAATTGTTTTGGTTGACTATCTTCAATGTAGGCTTGGAAAAAGGAAAACATACATCTCAAGTATGTTGAGAAATATTTGAACATATAATGTCCACAGTAGAAATACACAAATATCACACCAAGGAATATTCAGTAAGACTATTACTATAAGGAATAACATGTACAATGATAGTATGAATAATGTGCAAAAGATATACTATGTGTTCAGTCACCATGCTCATTACAAAAATTATACTATATGATATAATATTCATAATCATAATTGTGCTAAGTTTGAGAGTGGGAAAAAAGGGATAAACATTCATGATTTTATCATTTCATATAACAAAATAGTAATTCATACTAATCTAGCTAAATTTCTTCTTCCATATATCTCACAAAATGGTTTGGTATTTTTCCTTAAAAGTTGCATCCATCCTCCCTTCATAATATTCAGTATATGTTAGCTCTTAGATAAAATCATGGAACACCTCTAATTCCACATATGTCGAATGATTTTTGTAGAAATTTTCACCCATCATCTAAACTTCATAATTTTGTACGTCACATGCATATTGAATCAATTGGATAGCTTGTTGGAAAGTCTCCTGGCAATCTGTAAGAACATATTTTGAGAACATCTCAACATTGCTATGGTAAAAACCCAACCAATCCATAGACATTGACCCAACTTTTGAGATACCTAAATAATTTTTTTTCTATTTGACTTGTACTATTCTCTGATGAATCAATTGAAATGGTAATAATTTCATCAAGTATTATTGCATTTTCCATGGTCTGCACATAACATTTGCTAATGTCAAACTGAAGTCTTGACTTGTACAATATTATATTTCAATTAGATTATTATATTATTTAATAGATTCTATATTTTATTTATATCATCAAACATTAGCTAAAATAACTAATTTCATATTATAATATTAAAAAATAAATTCTAAAAATACTAAATTACAATATTACAAAAATTAATGGAAATATATAAGGGTAAGAGCACAATAATCTGTCACCCCTAAGGACATTTCGGGGTGCAAATTTGCGCTAGTCAAGACCGAGTCATCGTGGGCGCCACGCGGCATTGAGTGGCACCTGCGTGGCTTTGCACTCTCAACCGAGTTATACTCGGCCAAGTTTACTATTCATTTTAAAACCCCAAAAATAGTCTGCTAGCCCCTCATTTCAACTTTGAGGGGCTAGAATTCAGCGTGTGGGGTGAAGGTGAAAACTTGGCTGAGTATCAAGTAGGTCCCTTTTTTTTGGGGGGGGGGGGGGGGG
>MU225431.1:1549104-1568888 GCA_018584345.1 Thuja plicata
TCTTCAATAATATGTAATTTATTTGGTTTTTGGTATAGTTTTGATAGGGGAAAAATGGCGGGAGACAAAAACGGTTGATTTCAACTAAGTTTGACTTTGAATACTTATAATGGGCAAAGTATACATCCAAAACACTTCTTTCTTTTTTTGGGCACTAGCTATACATGTCATCTAAAACATATTCTGAAATTAGAGGAAAAACTATTGTTTTACTTATAATGATTTGGCGGGAAGTAAACTCCCTGATTTACAGTATTTTTCATGAAATGAAAAATAGACCTTAAAATTTCAAAAAACATATTAATTTTGGTTCAATTTTTTTAAAAAAAATTATAGGCATATAATTAAACCTATTTCACACATTTCATTAGTTTACATCATCTTCAAATTCTCAACAAAAATGTGAATTTTATGCCCTTGAAGTTTTACAATTTTGGTGTTGTCGTCCTTTTCCTTTGTAAAAGGGTGACAGATTATTGTGCTTTTACCCATAAAATGAAATACAAGCTATATTATTTATCTTTACAAATATTTTTTAAAAAATTTTACATCACGTCTAATTTTTATATATATAAAAGTACCATTTATTTTAATCACTTCACAACTAGTGATTCATAATTAAAATTTTATAATAATAATCAAATTATCTATTTAAAAATTTTTCACATCACTTCTAATTTTCTATAAAATATCACCATTTATTTTAACTACTTCATAATGACAATTCATAATTAACAATTTTTAATAATAATTAGATGATTCACAACTATAATAATAAAATTATTTATTATTAACATTTTTTGGTGCCTTCAAAATGCTTCAACATTTTTGCATGCTAAATGGAGGAGAGTCCACATGCCCAACAAGTCACATATGAGATAAATTTGGAAAATATTGAAGGGGGGTACCATAATTTAGTACTAAAAGTAGCTCTTGGCTCTTGGTAGGAGTATTTTTGGTTCAAGGGTTCACATTGTTTAATAAGGAGACTAGTTGCAATTCGATTGACAGCATATGTAGAAATGTACTCAAATCAACATGAGGAGTCAGGGCCACTGAGACAGAGGTACCCAATTCAATGGGATCATCACCCTAAGGGGAGACATCATCTTGTAAAGAGTCATCAGAGGAAGATTTAGAGGCTAGGACAGTCAAATGATAAACATTTGAGTCCTTCCATTAAGTGGTTGCACCTTTGTGACGTGAGAGAGAACTATCAGTAGCCAGATTACTAGTAGAGGAGCACTGCCTACATCAAAAGGGGATACCCTCATAGTCCAATGATTGGGTCCATGGCCTTTTTCCAACCATGAGAACCACATCCCCAAAAAGGGATGTGGAGATGCCAATGTCAATCAAAATGCTTGTTACATTTGAATATTGATAAATGTATGTATGTTGATGTGCATTACATTTAAAACTAATCATGTAATTATTGATAATCAGTCTTTAAGTTCTACATTTTTAGCAAACATACCTTCTTGCTAATTCATTAAAGCACTCTAACACGGAGTAGCATGGAACAATGCTCTTGAATCAAGGACCCATGAACTTGTATTCGTGTCACCAACTGCGAGAACCAAAATTCTATCATCTTTAACAACAAGAATATTTACTCCATCATTGATCACTTTATCTTGGGCCTTTTGTATTTCCAACATTTCCTTTTTGTATGTCTCGGTTTACCACAAAACCAACATGTACCATTTCTACCTCTAGATTTTGATCGGTGTATAGATTTTGACCTTCCATTATTGTTATTTTTGCCTCTTTCTCGACTCTAACCTCTATTGCTAGTTCTCATAGAATTTAATGCATCATTGAAGGAAGACCCTTGATTCCTCATACGCATGTCTTCACTAAGAAGTGTGGCTGCAACCTCATCAAATTTCAATTTTTTTTTGGCAGCCACCAAAGTGCTAACTGCCACTACCACCCCTTCCCAGCTATTCAACAATGAACATAGCAGAAGAATAGCTTTCATTTCATCATATAATGTTATGCATCCTAAAATTAATTGAGAAAGTAAGGTATTGAACTCATTAAAGTGATTAGACATCACTCGTCCTTCTTTCATTTTCAGATTATATAACTTTATCAATAATCAGTCTTTAAATTCTACATTTTTACCAAACATACCTTCTTAATAATTTGTGAAAACACTCTAACACGGAGTAGCATGGAACAAGGCTCTAGAATTAAGGACCCATGAACTTGCTTCATGTCACCAGCTGCAAGAACCAAAACTCTATCATCTTTAACAACTAGAATATTTACTCCATCATTGATCACTTTATCTTGGGCCTTTTTGTAATTCCAACATTGCCTTTTTGTATGTCTCAGTTTACCACAAAACCAACATGTACCATTTCTGCCTCTAGATTTTGATCGGTGTGTATATTTTGACCTTCCATTATTATTATTTTTGCCTCTTTCTCGACTCCGACCTCTATTGCTATTTCTCATAGCAGTTAATGCATCACCGAAGGAAGACTCTTGATTCTTCATATGCATGTCTTCGCTGAGAAGTGTGGCTGCAACCTTGTCAAATTTCAATTTTGTTTTGGCAGCCACCAAAGTGCTAACTACCACTACCACCCCTTCCCAGCTATTCAACAATGAACATAGTAGCATAATAGCTTTCATTTCATCATCTAATGTTATGCCTACTAAAATCAATTGAGAAAGTAAGGTATTGAACTCATTAAGGTGATTAGACATCACTCCTCCTTCTTTCATTTTTAGATTATATAACTTTTTCATTATGAATACCTTGTTCGATGTTGAGGCTATCTCATACAATGAAGATAATTTATCCCAAATCTCTTTTTTTGTCTTTTCTTCTTAAACATTGAAGAGCACATCTCTTAAGAGTGATAGAAAAATCATTTCCCGTGCCTTTTGATCTAGTTTCTCCCATTCTTCATTCGTTAGCAAACCTTGACCCTTGGTTTTTACTTGCAATGCCAGTGAGAGATCTTGTTTAATCAGTAATGACTCCATCTGCACTTTCCATAGCCTAGAATTTTTCCCAGCAAACTTCTCAATTTTCCATTTGTATTCTTCATCCATTGCTTCAAGAAATCTTCACCGATTTCTAGAAAATTAAATCAAGCTCTCCCATCTCTGATACCAATTGTTGATTTCAGATTTATAAGATATATAGAAAATAAAAACAGAGAAAAAAACATAAAAGAGAGATAGAAGACAAATGGATTTATAGTGGTTCGCCTATTCATGATACATCCACTTTCAAGCTTGGGATTCTCAATTTTATTATATTCTCAGAGTGTTTGCATATATTAGTCTTCAAGACTATCAACTAAAAATGCTTCTCATGCATAAAGCCCCAAATACTATAATCCTTCTCTCTACAACTGAAAACACCCATAGGAATCTGGAACTCCAAAAGGCAGCGGTTACAAAGACCTACGATTGTATGAGAAAGAGAATATCAGAGTCAGAGATGTTATGTAATTGATTGGGTTGCACACCCCAACGGTACCTTGCATAGATATCTCTTAGATATATTTAACACTTTGTTCAGTAAAACACCGGCAGACTTGATAGCAAAATCCACCTCATCCGTCTTGCCAAATTTTCTTTCCTTCTTTAACCACTTCGTTATTGATGTGAATTTGTAAGAGAAAACTAAATTTAAATAAGGCTGATTCAATTCATGATTACCCCATTTTATAACTAATCAATGTAAGAAATCAATTCATCTATGTGGCTTATTTCTTCCTCCGCAACTATATTATTCATTATATTTTTATAATCCTCTTGGGAAGAAGAAGATGAGCAACAGCAAGAAGGTTGTGAAAAAGGGAAGCGGGTAAAAGAAATTGAAAAGATGTAACTTAAAATAGGTTTCTCAGAATGTGTACAAATGTGTGTGCGATGAGGTTACTCAACTTGTCTTTAATAATGATAATTGATTTCAATGTGAAGACGGGTACAGTTAAAAAGAAAACAAAATGCGAATTAAATCTTTTGTTTTGGTATGTGCAAGCTGTAAAGAAAACAAGATGGGAATGTGTATTTTTCTTCACGTACGTTACATTCTTTTGCTAAGCTGTAAAGAAAGGAAAAGAGCATCTTTCTACAACTAAAGGTGGAAATAATAAGGATTTTGTGCTTTCACCATTATGCATCTTGTGGTAATAATTAGTCAGACAAATCTTGTCAAGACAGGCATCTAAATATATAGTAAATTTAGAAATTTTCTTTTCTTTTTATAATCGATATTCCAAGCGTAAAATTTATTTACGCCAGTCATCTAATCCCTTTTTAAAAAACATGTGTAAAATATATCCTACTTATCAAAAAAGTTTCCATCAATAACTTATATCCTAACAAGCATCTTAAAGTTTTAATATTCTATAGAAATTAAAAGAAATGAACATCTTATTATAGAACTTTTTTTTATATAAAAACATTTCAAAAATTGAAAACATCATTTTAATATCTAAACATTCACTTTGACACCAAAAATTAGTAGATTTAATTCTAACAAAATAATCATTTAAATATTATGTTCAAAATTTAAAGAAATATATATATATAATACAATTTAAAATAAATTTAAATTTTGTAAAGAATGAATATTAATATTAAAGCTATTCAATTTCTACAATCTGTATGAATAATGTTATTGTTTCTAAATTTGATTGTATGAGAATTTTTAACATCAATATTTTGAATCACACTTCATGGTTTATCAGCAAAATAGAAAAGTGTAGAAAAGAAAAAGGGGGAGGGGAATGATTAGTAACATTACAAATAACTCATTTAGAATTTTGAATAGTGACTCGTTACAAAATACACTAAACAAGCACATACGACCACGACCACAAAAAATATTTTCAATGTTTTTAGGACTCCTCTCCAGAAAGTTTTAAACTTTTCCTCCACTTCCTCCCTAGTTTTTGACTAAAAGGAATTTCACGGTATTCAAAATAGGGGAAAATAATTGGTTGAACATATGTGGGTCCTCAACATTAGGTGTATAATCAGGGATCAAAAGCTTGCGTAGCCTCGCATTCCTATTTCTGTTTTCCTCCACAGATGTCGATATGCGGACAACAACCCAGTTAGCATTGTAGGCAGTAATCTATAAAGTATTGTCGAGGAAGCAGGCAATGGTAATTGTATCAGGATTGAAAATGCAATAGGAAAAGAGGAGCCTTTCCCTGTTGTCTGGACCAATCCAAGCAATGTTGCCCCTCGGCAAGTGTGGAAGTGTTTCCCTCACATGCCTTTCGCTCTCCTTCCATGACCCTCCTATATCCATGTACAACATATGCATCTTCTTTGAACCGCTTCTCGCCTCAAACCATTCCTTCTTCACACTGTGAACAACAGACACTACTTTACTCCAACTGCCACATAACCTGACTCCCTAAACTTGTAAAGACCGATTTTTCCAATAAAAGTCACATAAGCTAAACATGCTAAAATTTCTCCTATGTCGATTACATAGTCATAGTCGGTCAACGCTAAAGACTAATCGACCAAAAATTTCATGTAAATCAAGTAATCATGAATACAAGATTTATCTTTTTTCCATGCATTCAATTTTAATATTATCTAAAGAATATACAACCAAGAGTAGTCGAACATAAAGTCGAATTACAAAAATTTGATAAAAGAATAAATTACAATGTTTAATATATATATTAGGATGTCAACCATCCATGTCGAGTGCCTTACATCATAATGGAAAGATAAAGACAACTACATCATGTACAAGACCATAAAAACTATATCATAAATGCCATCAGACAACTATCCATCTGCATGCTCTAGTCTCCTAAGTCATCGAACTCCTATTCAAATGCAAATCTCAAGATGAGAGTGTGGTTCAGGGGCTTAATCCACCCAACCACGTAGTGTTTATCTCCCTTGGGGCTCATCTTGAAATGAAGAGTGCACCGACCCTGCCCAAGAAGTCTATCTCTCCACACTGATGGATTGGAAGGAGTCTGATGTGTCTGTGAGTCTAACTACTTTCCACAAGTTTCTAAATAGATTCTATTCACAAATTCAGGAAGATAAAACATAACCATACACATTTAAGAAAACATGTGTTCCAAGCTTTTGCCAAAGCACTTTTAAAAACAGACTTCTACTGGCAGGTAAAGCATAAGAAAATTACCCTTTCCTCGGATTCCACATCCTACACCATCATTTACATTTCCAATATGTTCTTTAACTTAACAATTATTCAATACAAGAAACATTTCAGCATAGAAAACAAAATTCAATTCCAACCTCCAAAACACTATGCAAATAGAAATAAAGTTTCAGGTCTTTATTTCAAAGAAGTTGGCTTTCTAACTATTTTAGAAGAGTTAAAAACCTTTCTACAAATTCTAACAGCTCCTGTACAAGATCAACATACATGGTTTCTAATGTGAAATTGCTATTCAAAGAAAACCAATCTTCTAATTGTTCAAATCATCTAAGTTGTTTGAAGTTGCTATCGATTCTAGATGGTGTTTTTTTGTGTTAACTCACTACCATGAGTAGTTTATCCTTTAATAAGAGTCTATATTTTGAAACTAGAATAATATAGAAAGAGAAAGAAAAATTCAAAACTTTTCAGCCGTCAATATTCTTCATCAAAACATGAATGCACCGATATTTTTAAGTTTGGGTCTAACATCAAATAAACAAGTGGAGTTGTTTACTATTGATATCAAAATAAAATCTGATAAAAAGAAAACTACTCTAAGCCAAACTACTTTTATAAACACATTCTTATATTTTGGTTTAAATTTTGAGAGGATTTCATTAGCTATAAGGTACAACAAATAGAATAACATAAAATAATATACCATACTATTGTATACAGCCCAAAATGACATTTCAATTCTAACTGACAAAAGCTATAGGAAACGTAATCAATAGTTTACTACCGGGATAATTATATTCCTATTTATCATTTGCATTCAACAGATTTTTTTTAACAAAATGTTCAGAGAAAAGAACCTGGACTTGGAATTTGATAGAGGTAATGAAAATATCTTCCCAATGCAAAACGTAACCCCTCCACTTTTATTTACTCTGCACTCTTTTTTTTAAGGAAACATGATTTCTTTCCTTCAAAAACAAGCACCTTCTTCTCTCCTTCCAATCGTTGTCTTCTCTCTTCCACAATGAGAACGTAATTCTCCAAATAAATAAAAATGTAACTCCCTCTTCTTTCCAGCGCTTTTAAAAAAACTACGTGGGTATCCTATTCTTTTAAACCCCTTTCTCAGACCTCCCTTCTCCCCTCCTGTGTGAGTCCCTTCCTCCTTGATGCTATGTTTTCCTTTCCTATTAAAAATTCCTCTCCTCCTATTCTCTTCCTCCCTCCTCTCTTTTCAACCATCTTCCGCCTAAATACTATGTATTCTTTCTTTTTAAAACTGCCTTATCTCTCCCCTTGTATGCGTTGTTTATTATTATTGTTTTTTTCAACCTCTTCTAAGTCTGTTGCCTTTAATCTTCGTCCACCTCTCCCATTCATCTTTGTTTTCCACTTCCACATGCTCTATGCTTTGTTTTTAATCCACTCTCCTCTCCCTTTCTAACTCACACTCTCCCTTTCATACATCTTTTTCTTCTCCCCAAAACGTTGACTCCCCTTTCTTCTTAATTAACATTCCTCATTACTTGTATGATGCATGCTTTGTCCACTCAGCCATGCACTCTTCTTTGTCCCAATGCCCTTTCATAAATTTCTCTCAGTACAACCTATTGAAACTGTCATTATACACATTTCTGAGGTTTGAGCAAGCAAATGTGTCGATTAACTTAGCGGTCATTCTGCAACCCACTGTGTTTTTATTTCCTTGGCCCGTGATTTGTGTTTTGGCTAGGGAATGAGGCTCAAACTTTTCTTTTTATTGGATTATTTTTGCAGAGATGTGACATGGTTTTAGAAGATGTGATGATTCCCCACAGATTTGATGTCCTAGAAAAACCATTGAATTTGTAGCATTGGATGGGAAATTTGGTGATTCACTTGGTTAAAATTCTTCAGCTTTCGTGCAAAGTTAGATATGAACTACTACATTATACTTTTGATATTCTTCTATTAACTCTCAGCATGCAAGATAAGCACAGAGATTACCTCAACAATAACTACGATTTAAAGAGAAATATTTTTTATTTTTAATACTCAAATATAAAATCATATACAAGGACCCTGTTCAAAAAATTTATTTTCTAATTAATTCCATTTCACATAAATTAAATCATTTTCTTTTATTTACTATTGAAGGGTTATGACATCCTTCCCCCCCTTAAAATGATTCATCGTCCACGATGAATCGCTCAAAATTTGCAATTAAATCCAAGAAAATCAAGAAATTGACATGATCAATAATCTAATCAAGATTGAAATTTTACTTATAACATATTCTAATCAATTTAAAATCTCCACACACACCATGCATTATCCATTTGAGATAGAGTTAGAAATAAAACTCGCTAATCTATTGAAGTACAATAATCAAATAAACTATGTGGTGTGTGAAAACCCAGATTTTGTTGATCAACCATTACCGAAAAGCCAAACTTCTCCTCCAAAAACGTACTCCCACCTTCTATCCTACCAAATCCATCAAACCACTAGATTGATCATCAATAGATTAGTCCAAAAATCCAAAATCATTTTAAATAACGTTAAATTTATCATCCATAAAACATCATATAATTCACATTAAGTCATAATACCATTTGCGACATTATTCTTTGAATACAACACCAAAGCATATAAATCACATGAACCCACATTTATTTCCACAATATCCATAATAATTTCCAACACATCTAACATAACCACAAAGCATAACAACTTTGGTCAAAAGTATCCAACCAAGTCAACAAGGTCCATACTGGCTAATCAAACACATAATAGTAGCAATGTCTAAGAAAATAACATGAGTATCTAAAAATAAGAGCATATAAAGTCTAATCAAATAACAGTAGAAAATATCTATGCATGTCTTTCGCATCCACCCAAGTAGCACTGTTAATATAGAATTGGTCCCACTGGACCTTATACTGCAAAACATCTATGTCACGCACCCTGATGGTACATTGATCAACGAGGTGGGTAGGCTCCACTAGCACCATCCCCATATCTTGAACCTGCAATGCACGCCAATCTAAGATATGAGATGCATCTGGATGATATGGTTTCAACAAAGAAACATGAAACACATTATGGATTCAGGCTAGAGCAGGCGGTAGAGAAAGTATGTAAGAAACGGGGTTGATCACCTCCAAAACATCAAAAGGACCCACATATCTTGGTGCAAGCTTGGAAGACTTGCCAAAATAAATTGAGCTATTATGTGGTCTCCCATGCAAAAACACTTTGTCCCCTTCCTAGAACTGCATGAAAGTGTGGTTCCTATCCGCATAACTCTTCTGACGATTCACTGTTTCTTTTAATTGAGCTCGAATTAGAGTCATCTTCTCCTCCATCTCTCTCAAAAAATCAAGACCATTAATGATCCTATCTTCTACTCTATCCTTAAAAATAGGAGTGCGGCATTTCTGTCCATATAGTGCCTCAAATGGTGTCATTCCCAATGAAGCATGGTAATATTTTTTGTAGGAAAACTCTACCAATGGAAGATACTCTTCCCACTTGTATTGCTGATCCAAGCAATACATTCGAAGTAAATCCTCTACAACCTGATTTACTCTCTCAATCTGCCCATCAATCTGAGGATGATAGGCTATGATAAAATTAAGTCATTTACCCAAGGAAGCATTCAAGTTTTTCCAAAACCTTGAATTCATCCGTGTATCTTTGTCAGATATAATGGTCTCTGGTACACCATGCAGTCTAAAAATCTCCTAAATAAACTTCTTGGCCAAAGCCAAGGATCCATCTCTCAAACTCACTGGAATGAAATGAGCAACCTTGGTTAGTTTGTCAACCACCACCAAGATTACATCATGCCTACATCATTTCATGGGTAAACCTTGGATAAAATCCATACTGATGATTTTTCATTTGTATTCAGGTATATCGTGAGGATATAAAAGTCCCACTAGGTGAACATGCTCATACTTAACTCGCTAGCATTCTAAACACTAGGCTAGAAAAGCTATCAAATCATGCTTAAGCCGTAGCCAAAAATATAGTGGCCTCAAATCAGATATCATCTTGTTTACCCCTAGATGTCCTGCAAATGGAGTGCAATCCATCTCCTCAAGTACTATCTTCCTCAACCTTGCTCAGTCGGGAATATACATCATGTTCTTCTATCTCATAATACCATCATCCTCAAAAAAGTACCCATCAAAACGGTGATATGATGGATCAATGTGCAAGACTGACTTGACCATCTCATAATGATCATCACCTGGAAGCTCACGCAACACATGATCCCTCAACTATGTCCTAGAAGTAGAGATAGTTGCAATATGTCTTCTCCTACTAAGAGCATCTACCACTCTATTCTCCTTGCCCTTAATGTACTCAATGTTGAAATAACACTCACTCAAAAAATCCAACCAATGTTTAGGTTGTGTGAAGATATATCTAAGTCCTATGTGATCCGTTTTCAACTCAAATGGCTTACCCAAAAGGTAATGTATCCACTTCACTAAAGAATACACAATTGCTGCCAATTCAAAGTCATGAGGTGCATAGTTAACCTCATACTGCTTCACCTTTCGTGACTCATAAACCACTACCTTACCCTTCTGCATAAGAAGACTTCCAAGACCTTCATCTGAAGCATCTATAATCACTATGAAATTCCCATTCAAATCTGGTATAATCAAGATAGGAGTGGATGTGAGTTTCTGTTTCAACAACTGGAAGGCTCGCTCACCTACATCACTCCACTTGTATCTTTTCCCTTTCCTCTGAAGAGATGTAATAGGTGCTGCAATCTTGGAGAATTCCTCCACAAACTTCCTGTAATAACCTGTGAGTCCCATGAAGCTTCTAACTTCACTCACATTTTGTGGAGCTGGCAACTCAATTATATCTTTAATCTTTGTCAGATATACTACAATTCCATCTATAGAGATAATGTTACCCAAGTAATGAATCTCATTTTGATAGAAAGAACACTTAGATATCTTCCCATAAAGCTTCTTATCTCTAAGTCATTGTAATACAATTCGTAAGTGTTCCTCATTCTCCTCCATGGTTTTGGAGTAAATCAAGATGTCATCAGTGAAAATCTCAACAAACTTATCTAGACAATCTCTGAACACATTGTTCATCAAGTTCGTAAAAGATGCGAGTGCATTTTTCAATCCAAAAGGTAAGACAATAAATTCATAATGTCCATACCTTATCTTGAAAGTAGTTTTGGATATGTCCTCTTCTGGATCTGATAAAATATCATAATTTATAGAAGGATTTTTAAGAAATGTTTTAACCTTCCATAGATCAACGATTCTATTATCCAGATCTCAAATCAATCTTAGCGAACACAATTTCTCCCTTCATCTAATCAAATAGTTCATCTCTTCGTGGAAGCGGAAACCTATTCTTGATAGTCACCTTGTTAAGCATTCTATAATCTATGCATAACCGCAAGTTACCATCTTTCTTATTCACAAAGATAACTGGAGCTCCCCATGGTGACACACTAGGGCGAATGAACCCTTTATCCAAGAGTTCCATCAGCTGATTCTTCAACTCATACATTTTAGTGGTGGTCATACGATAAGGAGACTTGGATTGAGGCTCGGTTCCAGGCATTACATCAATAGAGAAATCAAATTCCCTCTTCAGAGGTAACTCTGGTAAATCCTCTGGAAAAACATCCTGGAACTCCTACAAGATAGGATAATCCTCTAAACTAGGAGGAGTGTCAAGATTTTTGGCATATGCTACATATATCATGCACCCCTTCCTCTTTTCCTTCTTCAATTACATGGCATAAATCTGCCTAAGCTCAAAGGGTCTTTTCTCACCCAAAAGTGCTACTGGTATACCTGAATCATCAAGACATTCAACTGAATTTTCCTTACAGTTTACTAATGTCTTATGTTTAGTCAACCATTTGATTCCCAAAATGACATCATAGGAACCTAATGGGGCTACATAAATATTTACTTGTGTCTGAAAGTTTGGAAGTTCTATCTCACTGCAAGCCAAACATTGCTCAACCTTACACTCTTCCCTATTTCCATATTCTACCATCCATGGTTCAGACGTATATCTAGGTCTAACTGATAAATGAGAAACAACTCTAGGATCTATAAAACATTTTGTGGCTCCTACATCAATCAAAATAGAAACATTTTGGCCAAAGAGCTTACTAGCCAACAAGATCGGGGTAGCCTTAAATTCTGCCTGTCTATGATCAACTGCTGCATGAATCTGATTCTAAGTCTGAGGAACCTTCCCATCTCTATGATCTATATGCTGAGGGCATAAACTAACATAATGGTTACCTCCACAAGTGAAGCAATCACCCACTAGTCATTTCCTACCCTCAGACATGTTCCTCTTGTTTTCATTCCTGTTGTTGCCTCTATTATGATACTAAGCCTCATGGTTTTTGGTATTCTTTCCTACATTCCCTCGACCTTTACCTCTCATATTTTGAACCTTCTTGCATCTTCAATCTCTAGGTTGATTATCCTAGAATTTCCTCTTAAATGCTTGAGAGGTATTAGTTCTTTGATTACCCTTCACTGAAGACACCTGCTGCAGTTTCTGATCTTGCCTCAATGCCTTCCTGAAAGCAAAGTCCATAATTTTAGGCTCATGCATGTCAACTTCAGAAACTATCTCAAGACGTAACCCAAGAATAAATTTTTAGGTTCTAAACCTCTCATCCTATTGGTACTATGGTACATATTTGACCAAATGGAAAAACCTCTCATGATACTGGGTAATAAACAAAACTCCCTCTATCATGTTCTAGAACTCAGCCACTTTCTAGTCATAATATGACTATGGTAACCACCTATTACAAAAAATTCCAAGAATATTGTCCCAAGAGATCTCACCAGGTTGCATCATCTTCTTTTTCATCTCATTATTCCACCATGTACTAGCTTCCCCAGTCAACTAAAAAGCACCCCATATAGCACTAGATTCGCTAGAACGATTGCGAATGTGGAAATACTTTTCCATGGATACAATCCATTCCTCTGCCTCATCACCAATGGTCTTACCATTGAAGGTAGGAAGTACAACCTTCTTGAGGTCCTTGCTCAGTTCCTCTACTATTCTTTCCCTAGTATTGGGTACTGTTGCAGCCCTAAGATCAGTATTATGTTTCAAATACTCTCCATTCCTCCTATCCTCTTCTTCTTTCATCTGAGCCTCAAGCCTTTAATCCTCTTCCTATTTACACTAAGCTTCAATTCTCAGATCTTCTTCCCTCTTCCTTCTCTCCTCATCACCTTATCTACCTCTCAAATCCTACTCAAGATTATCCATACGCTCTCCTTGTTGCTGCAAGAGATTACCCTACTGGGTTAAGAGAGCCAAAATCTTATCAAGACTCTGGTTAGATTCACCATTCTAGTCATTTCTATAACTAGCCCATTTACTATTCCTAGTATCCATGGTGTTAGATTATATCTTGCACCAAGCATAAGTATACAACTTAGCAATAAAAGACCCGCATCCCAAATCTTAAACATAGCTCTGATACCACATGTAAAGACCAATTTTTCCAATAAAAGCCACATAAGCTAAACATGCTAAATTTTCTCCTATGTCAATTTCATAGTCATAGTTGGTCAACGCTAAAGACTAATTGACCAAAAAGTTCAAGTAAATCAGGCAATCATGAATACAAAATTTCTAATTTTCCATGTATTCAATTTTAACATTACATAAATTATATACAACCAATTGTAGTTGACCATACTATCGAATTACAAAAATTCCATAAAATAATAAATTACAATGTTTAATGTATATATCAGGATGTCGACCATCCATGTCAAGTACCTTACATCATAACGGAAAGATAAAGACAACTAAATCATGTACAAGACCATAAGGCCATAAAATCAATATCATAAATGTCATCGGACAACTGTCCATCTGCATGCTCCGGTCTCCTAAGCCATTGAACTCCTATTCAAATGAAAATCTTGAGACGAGAGTGTGGTTTAGGGGCTTAATCCACCCAACCACAGAGTGGTTAGCTCCCTGAGGCTCATCCTGAAATAAGGAGCACACTGACCCTGCCCAAGAAGTCTATCTCTTGGCACTGATGGATCGGAAGGAATCTTGTGTGTCTGTGAGTCTAACTACTTTCCACAAGTTTCTAAATAGATTATATTTATAGATTTAAGAAGATAAAACATAACCATACACATTTAAGAAAACATGTGATCCAAGCTTTGGCCAAAGCACTTTTGAAACTAGACTTCTATTGGCAGGTAATGCATAATAAAATTACCCTTTCTTGGGATTCCACATCCTACACCTTCCTTTAAATTTCTAATATGTTCTTTAACTTAAAAACTATTCAATACAAGAAACATTTCAGCATAGAAAACAAAATGCAATCCCAACCTCCAAAACACTATGCAAACAGAAATAAAGTTTCAGGTCTTTATTTCAAAGAATCTGGTTTTCTAACTGTTTAGAAAAGTTAAAACCTTTCTATAAATTCTAACAGATCCTGTACAAGATCAACATACAAGGTTTCTAATGTGAAATTGCTATTCAAAGAAAAACAATCTTCTAATTTTTCAAATCATCTATGTCTTTTGAAGTTGTCGTCGATTCTAGATGGTGTTTTTTTTGGTTAACTCACTACCATGAGTAGTTTATCCTTTACTAAGAGTCTCTCATTTGAAACTACAATAACATAGAAAGAGAAAGAAAAATTCAAAACTTTTTAGCCATCAATATTCTTCATCAAAACATGAACGCACCGAGATTTTTAAGTTTGGGTCTAACATCAAATAAACGAGTGGAGTTGTTTACTATTGATATCAAAATAAAAATCTGAGAAAAAAGAAAACTACTCTCAGCCAAACTACTATTATAAACACATTCTTATATTCTGGTTTAAATGCTGAGAGGATTTCATTAGCTATAAGGTAAAGCAAATAGAATAACATAAAATCATCTACCATATTGTTGTATACAACCCAAGATGACATTTCAATTCTAACTGACAGAAGCTATAGGAAATGTAATCAATAGCTTACTACTGGGATAATTACAGTCATATTCGTCATTTGCATTCAACAAATTTTTTTTAACAAAATGTTCAGAGAAAAGAACCTGGACTTGGAATTTGATAGAGGTAATGAAAATATCTTCCCAATGCAAAACGTAACTCCTCCACTTTTATTTACTCTGCGTTCTTTTTTTTTCAAAGAAAACATGATTTCTTTCCTTCAAAAACCAGTGCCTTCTTCTCTCCTTCCATTCGTTGTCTTCTCTCTTCCACAATGAAAACGTAACTCCCCAAATACAAAAAATGTAACTCCCTCTTCTTTTCAGTGCTTTTAAAAAAACTACATGGGTATCTTATTCTCTGAGCCCCTTTCTCATAACTCCCTTCTCCCCTCCTGTGTGAATCCCTTCCTCCTTAATGCTACATTTTTCCTTTACTGTTCAAAATGCCTCTCGTCCTATTCGTTGCCTCCCTCCTCTCTTTTCAACCATCTTCCCCCTAAATGTTGTGTAGTCTTTCTTTTTAAAACTTCCTTATCTCTCCCCTTTCATGCATTGTTTATTCTTATTGTTTTTTTCAACCTCTTCTAAGTCTACCTCCTTTAATCTCCATCCACCTCTCCCAGTCATCTCTATTTTTCACCTACAAGTGCTCCATGCTTCATTTTTACTCCACTCTCCTCTCCCTTTCTAACTCACACTCTCCCTTTCATATGTCATTTTCTTCTCCCCGAAACGCTGACTCCCCTCTCTTCTTAACTGACATTCCTTGTTACTTGCATGATGCATGATCTGTATGCTTCCCACTCGGCCACACACTCCTTTTTGTTGAATTTCCCTTTCATAAATTTCTCTTAGTACCACCTGTTGAAACAGTCATTATATGCATTTCTGAGGTTTGAGCAAGCGTATGTGTCGGTTACCTTAGCGTTCATTCTGCAACCCGCTGTGTTTTTATTTCCTTGGCCTATGATTTGTGTTTTGGCTAGGGAATAAGACTCAAAATTTTCTTTTTATTGGATTTTTTTGTAGAGATGTGACGTGTTTTTAGAAGATGCGACGATTCCCCGCAGATTCGATGTCCCAAAAAAACATTGAAATTGTAATACTAGATGGGAAATTTGGTGATTGACTTGGTTAAAATTCTTCAGCTTTTGTGCAAAGTCAGATATGAACTGCTCCATTATACTTTTGATATTCTTCTATTAACTCCCAGCATGCAAGATAAGCACAGAGATTACCTCAATAACAACTACGACTTAAAGAGAAATATTTTTTTTTATTTTTAATACTCAAATATATAATCATATACAAAGGCCCTATTCAAAAAATTTATTTTCTAATTAATTCCATTTCCATGTAAATAAAATCATTTTCTTTTATTTACTATTGAAGGGTTATAACATCCTCCCCCCCTTAAAATGATTCATCGTCCACAATGAATCACTCAAAATTTGCAATTAAATCCAAGAAAATCAAGAAATTGACATGATCAATAATCTAATCAAGATTGAAATTTTACTTATAACATATTCTAATCAATTTAAAATATCCACACACACCATGCATTATCCATTTGAGATAGAGTTAGAAATAAAACTCATTAATCTATTGAAGTACAATAATCAAATAAACTACGTGGTGTGTGAAAACCCATATTTTTCCAATCAACCATTACCGAAGAGCTAAACTTCTCCTCCAAAAAAACACTCCCGCCTTCTATCCTACCAAATCCATCAAAACAATAGAATGATCAGTAGTATGTTAGTCCAAAAATCCAAAATCATATTAAATAACGTTAAATTTATCATCTATAAAACATCATATAATTCACATTAAGTCATAATACCATTTGCGACATTATTCTTCGAATACAACATCAAAGTATATAAATCACATGAACCCACATTTATTTCCACAATATTCATAATAATGTCCAATACATCTAACATAACCAAAAAGCATAACAAATTTGGTCAAAATTATCCAACCAAGTCAATAAATTCCATATTGTTTAATCAAACACATTATAGTAGCAATGTCTATGCAAGTAACATCAGTATCTGAAAATAAGAGCATATAAAGTCTAATCAAATAACTACGGAAAAGATCTATGCATGTCTTCTACATCCTCCCAAGTAGCACTGTCAATACATAATTATGTTAGAATAGTCCCAAGGATAACTAAGAGGGGGGGTGAATAAGTTATCAGTCAATTTAATTCTTTTCTATTTTCTAAATGTAATTTGATATAAAGTTAATGCACATTCAGATAACACAATAGCGTACTCAACAATTTTGATTACGAGGAAACCAAATAGGTAAAAACGCCGGTGGGAATTAGCACCCACAAATAACTATACTAGTTTATAATGATCCCTATTAGAAGATCTTACAACCCTGTTAGGATTTGATATTTACAATGCAATAATTACAGAGACCTGGTTAAAGGTTGGACCCTGTTAGGAGTCTTTTACAGATAACCCTATTAAGGGAGAAGACTCACTGTCCAATAGCTCACTGCTAAGATGGTGAAGGCTACAACCTTTAGTACAAAAAATATACACTATATCTGGTAAATGAACTATTTGAGTAGACCTGCTATCTTGATCAGTTCCAATGAATTTCAATCAACTTTTGTTTCTTCACATAGATCTTCAACTTATTCTTTCTGACTTTCTGCTCTTCTCTGTCTTTTCTTTTTCACTACACTTTCACACTTAGCAAACATAACATAACTGCTATATATATCTTCATCAAGGATAAGGTCACGATGGTATCTAGAAACACTTCATCAACTTTCTTGTCGGCTCAACCAAGCATGCAAACAAAGTTAGGACCACGCAACTCAAACTGAATAGACGCAATGCTTCACAAAGTCAGCTTCACCAAATTAACTCTAACATCAATATTCTATTGAAACATGTTTAGCGCCTTTGGATAATTATATTTAACTCATAACTAAACATTAATATAAACACACATGTCCCAAAGATAGGCGCAACTCAAGAAACACTATATTTATGTCGGCTCTTAACAGATAAACTCCAGAAACTGTAACTGCCATAACTGATTAATCATAACTCAACTGTAACTGCATATCTGACTCGGCATGACTACGCATAGCATCTAGAACATGTATACAACATGGAAATAAACACACATAGTACCAAAACATTTGTACTAATAATTTCATATAGGATACCTACTGTATATTATATGTTGTCATCAATGACAAACATACAATCAATTATTTGCATAGAGGAAATCTCCAATAATCTCCCCCTTTGACATTGATGGAAACATATGATATCATCAGATCAAAGTGTTTTCCTTCTTTTTAAAATCTTCTCAATATCCTCATCAAAGGTTTCTATTTACTACTGCTGCTCTGTATACTCCCCCATAGTATATGCTCCCCCTTACTAATACTCCCCCTTTGACATCAATGAAAAAGGGTGTTAAACACCATTAAGCACGGGTACTACTCCAGAAGTAGAGTAGTCAACCATTCATCAGTCACCAAGGACTGATGTTCTTGCTGCAAGTTATAATCAGACTCAGGAAAGGGAATTACTCCCAACTTCTCCCTGAGATACTCAAAAGTAACTTTTGATAGAGGCTTTGTAAAAATATCTGCTAGTTGTTCTTTGGTGCTTACATAATCCAAATTTACTTCTTTGTCTACAACTCTTTCTCTTAGGAAGTGGTATTTGATCTCAATGTGTTTTGTCTTTGCATGCATCACAGAGTTCTTTGACATATTGATAGTACTAGTGTTGTCACAGTGAATAACAATAGGATAATTAATCTGAATACCAAAGTCTTTAATCATCTGTTTGATCCAAACCATTGTTGAAAAATTCAATGTTGCTGCAACATACTCAGCTTTTGTTGTTGACTGAGATATACAATTCTGCTTTTTACTTGTCCAAGTGGCCAATCTCTCTTCAAGAAATACTGCTCCTCCTGATGTACTCTTTTTGTCATCAACACAGGGTGATACCACAATAGTGGGTTACACTTTTCGGGAGGAAGGAATTCCTCCCAAAAAGCGTGACCCACTAAAACATCTTTATTTGTTTCGATCGAAAATGCTAAATACTTTCGATCGAAATAGACTAAATTTAGATCGAAAGTACCTAAACTAGGTACTTTTGATCGAAAGTAACTAGGTTTACTTTAGCGGAATAAACCCGCCGAAACAGTCATTGTGACTGTTTCGGCTGGGTTGAAAGTGACAGTGGCTGCTGGCTTCCGTTTCATCAAACGTCAATAAATCAGGTTTTTCACGTTTCTTATTTCCATATTTTATTGTTTTATAATATATATTGTTTGTATATATGTATTTTAATGTTTTTTAATATATATTATTTGTAAATATGTGTATATATGCATGTATATGTGTATATATGTGTATATATGCATGTATATGTGTATATATATGTATATATGCATGTATATATATGTATATGTGTATATATGTATGTATATGCATATATGTGTATATATATGTATATATACATGTATATATGTATATATGTATATATATGCATGTATATGTGTATATATGCATATATGAACTTATATATATGTATATATACATGTATATGTGTATATATATGCATGTATATGTGCATATATGCATGTA
>MU225431.1:1577696-1599791 GCA_018584345.1 Thuja plicata
TAACCAAGAAAAATACCTTCGTCGCTTCTAGCATCAAACTTGCCAATGCTATCATCTCTCTTGATGTAGCACTTGCTTCCAAAGATTCTGAAGTATTTTACAGTAGGTACATTACCAAACCAAAGTTTATTAGGTGTCTTGTCTGCGCCTGGCCTCAATTGTATTCTATTGATAGTGTAAACTGTTGTATTGACTGCATCTCTCTAGTAGGTATGGGCAACCTTTCCTTCAATCATGATAGTGCGCGCTGTATCAAGTATTATCATGTTCCTCCTTTCTTCTATCCCTTTCTACTGAGGGGTTTTGGGTGCACTTAACTATCTTTTGATTACATGTTCTTCACAGTATTCATAAAACTGGTTAGAGGTGAATTCTCCTCCTCTATCAAATCTTAGACATTTTATCTTTAATCCAGATTCATTCTCAACCTTAGCTTTGAATACTTTGAACTTCTCAAAAGCTTCAAATTTTTCTTTTAAGAATGCAACCCACATCATCCTTGAGAAATCATCAACAAACAGAATAAAATACCTTTCTCCGTAGTATGATCTTGTTTGAGTAGGTCCATGTAGGTCTGTACGTATTAGATCTAGTTTGTTTTTTGTAGAGTCTTGTTTGCTCCTGAATGAGGTCCTCACATGCTTCCCCATCACACATGGTGTCAACTAGTCTTGTAATGCTAGGAAGGTCTCTTATTGCCTTTACATTACTTATCTTGACTATGTTGTCAAAATTGATATGACAGAGTCTCTTGTGCCATAGCCAACTGTCATCTACTTTTGCAACAAAACAACTTACTTCTGAGTTGAGCTGAAAAACATTAGCTTTGGTCTTTGAGCCTGATGCAATCATGTCTCCTTCTTTGTTGTTAATGATGCACTGGTTTTTTTTGAATTCCAACGAATATCCTTTATCAAGCAATTGTCCTACACTTAGTAAGTTATGATGCAAACCATCAACATAGAGAACATCATCTATCTTAATTTTTTCCATCTAAGGTGATAGAACCTCTTCCTATGATAGGTTTGGGAGTGTTATCTCCAAATCTAACCATGCCACCTTTGTACTTGTCCAAATGTATAAATCTATCTTTGTTGATTGTCATGTGGTGTGAACATCCTCTATCAATGATCCAGTCAATTCTGATGTCAGCTTTTGAAACTAATGCTAACTCATGTTCTTTTACTTCATCTTCTTTGTCCATTTCTTCAAGCATCTTCTCAATGTCTTTAATGGCAATGAATCCAATTTCATCTTCTCCTGATTCATCATCAGTTACACCATCCTCAGCATGATAACATTCTTTAGTGTACTTAGGTTTGTAATCTGACCTGAACTTCTTGACTCTTGTAGGGCACTTGGATGCAAAGTGACCAACTTTGTTGCATGAAAAACATTTGAATGGTAGCTATCCTTCCTATTTTATTTTACCTTTCCTTTCTTTCTTGGCAATCATAGCAATTATTTCTTCTAGTTTTGCATCCACTTCTTCATTATTACTAGAGCTGCTTATAGATTTCTTGTTGTGGACTGTGGCTTTGAAGGTTGTCTCACTTTTAGGTTTTGTCTTCAATCTAGCTATCTCAAATGCAGATATTTTGCTGATCAAAGTCTCCCTCTTGAAGTCTTTTGAAAATTGCATAGTCTCATCTAAGATATTGATCTTTCTCTCATAATCTACTGTCAATGTGATCATTAATTTGTCCATTATATCTTCCTCTGACATTTCTCCACCATTGTTTCTTATACCTGATACTGATTCATTAATCCTCTTATTGTAAGCTCTGATGTTTTCTTTAGGTAACATCTCTAAATTGTTGTATCTTTTCTTCCATGTCTTTCTGCGTGCATTCTTTCCTTGGATGTCTCCTTCAAACATATCTTCTAAGTATTTCCAAATAGAGTATGTTTTATCTGTCTTCTTGATCTCAGAAAATTCACTGTCGGATAGGGCACAAATTAGGGCTTCCTTGGCAATTGCATTATTAGTGAACACTTCCTTTTGTTTCATAGTAGAATCTTCTGCTGCAAGATCTTTCAATGTGGGAACTTCAATTTCTTGAGTGGCAATCTCATAGATCTCAAATCCAATTCATTGAAGATGTGTTATCATTTTGTTCTTCTAGTCAAGACAGTTTTCTCCATCGAACTTAGGACTCTCTTTCCTGAAGTATGCCATCTGATCTACCTTAAGTTGTTAGGCTTTCTCTCCGAGGCACTTGACTCTGATACCAATTTTTGGAATAGTCCCAAGGATAACTGAGAGGGGGGGTGAATCAGTTATCAGTCAATTTAATTCTTTTCTATTTTCTAAATGTAATTTGATATAAAGTAAATACACATTCAGATAACACAATAGAGTACTCAACAATTTTGATTACGGGGAAACCAAATTGGTAAAAACCCCAGTGGGAATTAGCACCCACAAATAATTGTACTAGTTTATAATGATCCCTATTAGAAGATCTTACAACCCTATTAAGATTTGATCTTTACAATGCAATAAGTACAGAGACCTAGTTAAAGGTCAGAACCTGTTAGGAGTCTTTTATAGATAACCCTGTTAAGGGTGAGGACTCACTGTCCAATAGATCAGTGCTAAGATGGTGAAGGCTACAACCTTCAATACAACAGATATACACTATATCTGGTAAAGGAACTGTTTGAGTAGACCTGTTGTCTTGATCAATTCCAATGAATTGCAATCAACTTCTATGTCTTCACATAGATCTTCAACTTATTCTTTCTGACTTTCTGCTCTTCTCTGTCTTTTCTTTTTCAATGCATTTTCACACTTAGCAAACATAACAAAACTGCTATATATATCTTCACCAAGGATAAGGTCACGACGGTATCTGGAAACACTTCATCAACTTTCTTGTCATCTCAACCAAGCATGCAAACAAAGTTAGGACCGCGGAACTCAAACTAAATAGACGGGACGCTTCACAAAGTCGGCTTCACCAAATTAACTCTAACATCAATATTCTATTGAAACATGTTTAGCACCTTTGGATAATTATCTTTAACTCATAACTAAACATTAATACAAACACACATATCCCAAAGATAGGTGCAACTCAAGAGACAGTGTATTTACATCGGCTCTTCATAGATAAACTCCAGAAAGTGTAACTGCCATAATTGATTAATCATAACTCAACTGTAACTGCATATCTGACTCGGCATGAATGTATATAGCATCTAGAACATGTATACACCATGGAAATAAATACACATAGTACCAAAATATCTATACTGATAATTCCATATAGGATACCTGTTGTATATTATATGTTGTCATCAATGACAAACATACAATCAATTATTTTCACAAAGGTAAATCTCGAACAAATTGGTCCCACTGGACCTTATAATAAAAAACATCTCTATCACGCACCCTGATGGTATGCTGATCAATGAGGCGGGTAGGCTCCACCAACACCACCCCCGGATCCAGAACCTACAATGCACGCCAATGTAAGATATGAGATGCATCTGGATGATATTGTTTCAACAAAGAAACATGAAATACATTATGGATTTAGGCTAGAGCGGGCGATAGAGAAATTCTGTAAGCAACGGGGTTGGTCACCTCCAAAACAAAAAAAGGAACCACATATCTCAGTGCAAGCTTCAAAGACTTGCCAAAAGAAATTGGTCTATTATGTAGTCTCACACGCAAAAAACACTTTGTCCCCTTCCTAGAACTACCTGAGTATGGTTCCTATCCTCATAACTCTTCTGACGATCCATTGTTTCTTTCAATTGAGCTCGAATCATAGTCATCTTCTCCTCCATCTCTTTCAACAAATCAAGACCAATAATGATCATATCTTCTACTCTATCCCAACTAATAGGAGTGCGGCATTTTCGCCCATATAGTGCCTCAAATGGTATCATTCCCAATGAATCATGGTAAGAGTTTTTGTAGGAAAATTGTACCAATGGAAGATACTCTTCCCACTTGTATTGTTGATCCAAGCAATACATCTGAAGTAAATCCTCTACAACTTGATTTACTCTCTCAGTCTACCCATCAGTCTGAGGATGATAGGTTGTACTAAAATTCAATCGTTTACCCAAGGAAGCATTCAAGGTTTTCCAAAAACTTGATGGCATCCATGTATCTCTATCAGATATAATGGTCTATGGTACACCATGCAGTCTAAAAATATCCTGAATAAACTTCTTGGCCAAAGCCAAGGATCCATCTCTCAAACTCCCTAGAATGAAATTAGCAACCTGGGTTAGTTTTTCAACTTCCACCAAGATTACTTCATGCCTGCATTGTATCATGGGTAAACCTTGGATAAAATCAATACTGATGACTTGCCATGTGTATTCTTGTATATCATGAGGATATAAAATTCCTGCTGGGTGAACATGCTCAGCCTTAACTCGCTAGCATTCTAAACACTATGCTATTAAAGCTATCACATCATGCTTAAGCCCTGGCAAAAAATATAGTGGCCTCAAATTGGAAATCGTCTTGTTTACCCCTAGATGTCCTACAAATGGATTGCAATGCATCTCCTCAAGTACTATCTTCCTCAACCCTACTCGGTCAGGAATATACATCCTATTCTGGTATCTATTATCCTTGCCCTTAATGTACTCAATGCTGAAATCATACTCACTCAGAAACTCCAACCAACGTCTCTGTCTTGCATTGAGGTTAGGTTGTGTGAAGATATACCTAAGTCCCATGTGATTCATTTTCAACTCAAATGGCTTACCCAAAAGGTAATGTCTCCACATCACTAAAGAATGCACAATTGCTGCCAATTCCAACTCATGAGGTGTATAGTTAACCTCATACTTCTTCAGCTTCCGTGACTCATAAGCCACTACCTTACCCTCCTACATAAGCACACCTCCAAGACCTTCAACTAAAGCATCTGTAATCACTGTGAAATGCCCATTTAGATCTGGTATAATCAAGATAGGAGCAGATGTGAGTTTCTATTTCAACAACTGGAAGGCTCACTCACATACATCAGTCCACTCGTATCTCTTCCCTTTCATCTGAAGGGATGTAATAGGTTTTGCAATCTTTGAGAATCCCTCCACAAAATTCCTGTAATAACCTGCGAGTCCCATGAAGCTTCTAATTTCACTCATATTTTGTGGAGCTGGCCACTCAAGTATGGGTTTAATCTTTGTCGAATCTACTACAATTTTATCTGCAGATATAATGTGACCCAAGTAATGAATATCCTTATAATAGAAAGAACACTTAGATAGCTTCCCATAAATCTTCTTATCTCTAATTCATTGTAATACTATTTGTAATTGCTCCTTGTGCTCCTCCATGGTCTTGGAGAAAATCAAGATGTCATCGATGAAAATCTCAACAAACTTATCCAAACAATCTCTTAACACACTATTCATCAAGTTCATAAAAGATGCTGGGGCATTTGTCAATCCAAAAGGTAAGATGACAAATTCATAATGTCCATACCTTGTCCTGAAAGCAGTTTTGGATATGTCCTCTTCTTTGATTCAAAGTTGATGATATCGGGATCTCAAATCAATCTTAGATAACACAGTTTCTCCCTTCATCTGATCAAACAGTTCATCTATTCGTGGAAGTGGATACCTGTTCTTGATAGTCACCTCGTTAAGCATTCTATAAGCTATGCATAACCGCAAGGTACCATCTTTATTCTTCACGAAGATAACCGGAGCTCCTTATGGTGACACACTATGGTGAATGAACCCTTTATCCAAGAGTTCTATCAACTGAGTCTTCAACTCATACATTTTAGTGGTGTTCATACGATAAGGAGCCTTGGATTGAGGTTCGGTTCCAAGCATTACATCAATAGAGAAATCAAATTAGCCAATGAGAGATGGAAATGATCTGCTCTATTTTTCTCTTCTTAGGAGGAATTTATTCATTATTAGTATTTGTCTAATGACGTAGACTCTAATGTTGAGTGCTAAGAGAAGCAATATGAAGCTTAAGTATTTGAAAGATAAGCCTGGCTATACTGTGATATTTAAATGGGGAATAACTATTTATCGAATTACCTGTTGATTAATTGACACCTAGGTGGTAATGTTACAGGTCTTATTAAAAATAGTAAGTGGGACCCCTCATCAACTTACGCCATGAAAAGGAATGTGTTTATACCTTTAAGGAAAAAAGTAGAAATGGTTGATGTGTCATTATATCATAATCAACTAAAGGACAATCAAATGGGTTGTAGGACATAATAACCCAACCAAAATAACCCTAGACATAATAACCCAAGGACAAAATAACCTAGGGTTATATAACCCAAGCCAAAATAACTCGTGGTCAAAACAAACCATGGACAAAATAAGCAAGGGTCATAATAACCCAAGCCAAAATAACCCGTGGTCAAAATAACCCATGGACAAAATATCCCCATAAGAATATAGAGAAAGGAAAACAAAAATTATAAATTACATGTATGTTGCTAAATAACTTTATTATTCAAATTTTGACATCATAAAAGTCACCCTTTATAGAAAATGTCTTTCCAACACTCTAAATGATCATTTTCAAATCTTGTTTAGCAACCAATGCTTGTGTATATTGATGAAAGGTGATGATAACAATACTTATTGTTTAAATTGTCTTCAAGAAGCTTCGTGATTGGATTGGAAAGCGACGTAAAAAGGGTTTCTTTGTTTATTCTGATACTAGTAACTGTGGTCCTTTTCAAATGACTACCTCCAATCTCTAGTTGAATCTTACCGAGGTGAAATTGATGGGTGGGCCTCTCAAATGTTTCGAGCCCAAGGACTATATAGAACTAATGTAGAATAGTGAAATTTGGGAAATCTTTACCAATGCAGAGCTAACACCTTACTTTCAAGCTATGTGTGGATACAATAGCACCATCTCCAAGAAATTTTGTAACTCATGGCATTAGTGGAATATTTTTAGTTGGGAGTATTAAGTTCTGTGTCACTCTGGAACTTATTGCGGAGGCTACAGTGCTGTAGTGTGATGGTAAAAAAGTTGAAAAGCGCAGCTCTGGGAATTATAAAATGTACTGATTTTCTCCTCCCCCCTCCCCCTTACAATTTAGTCTATTTTTATGTCATGAAATAGTTTACCCTAGAGGTTTGTAACATTGGTTTTAACGGCTATCACTTGCCCATTTTAAACAACATTTGGCATGGACAAAGGATTAATGTTCCCTTTTTTTTCTTTTCATCGTTAAGCAACAACATTGCCAAAGGAGCCTCACCTCCTCTGCATCAAGGATTAATGTATGCTCTATATCAGCACAAGTTTGGTCAAATCTCCCTTTCAAAGTCACTTCATTTCTTACCCTCGACAAGAGTTGAACCAAAATAATGAACCCTCCGAAAGCTCTGTTAAAAATGAGCTAATTGAGAGCAACCCCTTACTTGAAAACCCTAACCAAAGTAGTAAGGAAAAGGGCCAAAAACCTAAATTTATTGTTCCCAAAAAATTTCTTGAAGTTGCTCAGCTTGATACCACTCGTGTTAAAAGAAAACCCCCTTCTTGCAAGACAAGCCCTATGAAAGTGAGGAAAACTAGTAAAGGGGCTAAAACAATATGCCCTCTGATTGATGTTGATAAGGAAGAAGATGACGCATGTGGAGGAAATTGAATATCAGGAGGAGATGAAACAAGATATGAGTTATGGGGAAAGGAGGTCGGCTCGTCCGATGAATAAATAAATGAAAGGAAAAAAACTATGGAGGAAGTGGTGTCGGAAACAGATTTTGAATATGAACCCGATGAAGGTGAGTGCACAGACAATTATGAGGATGCAAACTACGAAGGGGGAGAAGATGAGCCGAGGGAAGAGGAAAAAGAAAATTTTGTTGATATGATGGGTAATCTAAATGTTTTGCAGGAAGCTGTATCTGGCTTGTAATTCCCATGTTCTCACTGGTGAATATTTTGATGAAAATACCCTCCTTCACCTAACCTGGGCACTGAAAAAGACATTCCCTCCGAAATTCATGATCAAATCAATGATTTGCATAATATAGTGGCTACTCTCAATGACTCTACTACTTCATCTACCATTACCAAGGAACAGTTTAGTACTGCTATCTCTTCTTTGTACAGGGTTTTGGATGGTTTCAATCAATAACACTAAATATTTAATTTAATTTTTATATTTCATACCATTTTTATCTGACTTAATTTTGATTATATTCCACTAACATAAAGGGAAAAATTAATACTATGAACATAAATATTATAGAAAGATTCTTAGAATGTTTAAGAAATCTACATGCAGAGAGAAGAGGAAACGTGGGATTCATGAACTTCCAAACAGAGAAAGTAAAGGCAATTTAGAAAATAGTTTAACACAGAGGATCCATCCAATTCACTTCATTTATTCCTCGAGATCAGGGACTGTGGAATAGTTGTCAGTGACAAAGATACTCTCGTACACAAATCCAGCGAGGCCGCCGCCGATGAGAGGGCCGACCCAGTAAACCCAATGCTCCTTCCATTCTCCACTCGCCAAAGCGGGGCCAAATGAGCGAGCAGGATTCATAGAAGCCCCTGAGAAGGGCCCTCCCGCCATGATATTGGCCCCCACCACCAATCCTATACACAGCGGCGCAGAGGGACCCACACTCCCCTTCTTTGGATCGATTACCGTTGCGTATACTGTGAAGAGCAACGAGAACGTCAACACTATCTCCCATACCACCCCTTGGAAATACGTCATGCCCGACGCCAATGCGTGCACAGGTGTCACCTTCACACCAAAACAAAACAAATACACTAGATTAGGTTTTGGGATTCCTTTTTCATAAGGATGAGGATTTTCTTAGCAGAATCAGATTTGGTTTTCGCCTGCTTACCTGGCCACCAGTGAGAAAAACAAGCAAATAGCAGGCAATTACTGAGCCCAGGCACTGTGCAATCCAGTACATAACCGACCTGAAAATAGTGATGTGGCCCCCTACTGCTAAGCCCAATGTGACCGCCGGGTTCATGTGTCCACCTGAGATATTAAAACCGGCGGAAACCATTGCATAGACTACAAAAGCGTGGGTCAAGGCCACCACTGTTAACCCTATTATCGACGACCCCCCTTCGACCTCCAGCTTCTCTGCAACACATCAACCTTATTTCCAATTAAAAGGCCCCTTTTATTTTAAGAAAACAGCAATATGCACATGTGAGATAAGACCTCAGATTTGGATTTCGTTTCTGTTTGGGGATGGATGCAAGGGCTTAAATTACTGGCCGGTTGATCATAATGTACCTGATCTTTAGTGGAAAATGGCTAGTTGGGATGGGAATGGTTTAAAGTACCACTATGTTGAGCACCCATATCAGTCTAGATAGGAAGCTAGTATATAAATTAAGCTGGTATTTTATTTGGGTGGGGTAAGAACTGCTTAGTATGTTGAGCACCCATCTTGATTTAGATAGAACAGCATATAAATAAAGTGCTTTTTATTTGGGTTTGGATGGGAACTGCCAAAAGAATCAGTATGTTGAGCACCCTTTCTAATCTAAATAGAGATCTAGTATGTGAACATATATGGCTCTTTATTTGGGTTGGGATGAGAATGGTCTAAAGAATCATTACGTTGATCACTTTTCCTAATATAAATAAAAATCTAGCCTATAAACAATTATGGCTCTTTATTTGTGTTGGGATGGGAATAACTTAAGAACCAGTATGTTGACCATCCATCCTAATTTAAATAGAGAATCCACATATAAACAAATATGGCTCTTTATTTAGATTAGAATGGAATCAATTTAAAGAACCAGCCTCTATCCCAATGTAGATAGAAAGTAAACAAACTTTATAAGGATGATCTTAAAAACTAATATGTTATATTTAATTTTGATTTCTACAAAGAACTAATATATATTGTGTTTAATATATTGATTGTTTATATAAGATTTAAGTTTTCTAATGAAAACTCGAACATGATTTAAAAATAAACCATACATAAATTATTTGTTACTTTGAATGTTAAAAGAAACTATCATTTTACTTCCAAAATTTAGCAAATAACATATGAATTGGTTTTTTTCCTTAACATGATGACATATTATACTCAACATTCTGATCATTTATGTGGGATCCAGGTACTCTAATAAAGAACAGGTTTTTTGTGCTAGAATGGTAAAATAGAAAAACTTATAGAACATATTGAGCACTGATCCTTTACTCCAGAACCTGGATCCCATATAAATGACCAACATATTGAACACAAACATGCTGGCTCTTTACTAGTCCCTAGAAAAAACGTATAAAATAAGATTGAGTTGTGGTTTCTAACCCGTTGCCATGGAAGATCCAACCCCTGCAAAGACAAACAAGAAAGTCAATATCAACTCTGCTAATACTGCTCTCACACAGTCCGAGCGGCAAAGCTCCTGTCCGTTGCCAATTGCAATCTTCCCCATCCTAGAGGAGGTCAGGTGATCGAATCACGAAGCTCACAGGGCTGAATTCAATAAGGGCAGGATTTCATGAATTTAGGCTTCCTTGAAGTGAAGAAATCCTCTTATACAAAGGTGCTTCTGTTGTCCAAGGCCAAAAATCTCTCTCACTCAAATAATAAGATGTATGTGCACAGAAATTGAAGTTGGGGAGAGGATTAAATAGAGAATTAGAGTGGCAAGCTTTGTTGCTTGAGTCTTTACCTACCATTGCACATGATTATTGGTGTGAGGGGAATCTTTTCATGTGACCATCATCATCACTCCATTATTTTCTTCTAAGTGTTATTGATTGGTTCTACTTTTGGTGCGCAGCGTGCGCTTTGTTTGGCTATGGTGAAAGTTGGTGTACCATTTCCACCTCATTACGGTGTAAAATAGTGTGGATGTGGATATCATGATTGTCATGGAAGTCAATGGTCGTATTCTCTGTCAAGCATTCTGGATAAACATGTGGCTATGAATGCTCCATGCCCAATACATCATAAATCGCATACCATGCCATTATGAATAAGCGCATTACTTGATGGGACTCCCAATCAACTTTTATGCTTCTCGTTTCAATCTATTTGCGCTCTCAATTAAAATAGGGGTCAAAGTTCGATTTTTGTTCCAATCTAGGGAAGAGCATCACTGCGGACATAAGAGCATCTTTATCCACACATTCTGATTTTACCTATTTCAAAGATGCATCAATATGGGAAAGGCACTAGTAGTGAACATAGTACTTATATCCGTTCACTCAATTTTAATCATTTTATTTACCAGTAGTAGATCATTTATATACTAATAGTTGGTCATTTTTTTAGCTTTTTGACCCATGATTGGCTCATTTGTGCACCACTACTAGTGATTTATTGAACCACTACTAGATTTTTGAGTGATTTTTTGACCCATGATTGGCTTAATTATGAACCACTACTGGGGATTTGAGTGAATAATTATTGGTGCAATGGGGGTCAAGTATTATTGGCCAGAAGCTGAAACCTTAGCTTTAAGCAGTTAAGTCCATACGAAAACAACTAAAAAAAACCATCAAAATCCGATATTGTTTGGTACCTCAATTGAACAAGGGAAGTTAGCTACAGCCACTACTGGTGTCTTTCCCCTAGTATTTGTGCCCAAATGTCTCACTAGTCATGCACAAATATCCCAATAGTAGTGCACAAATGGGTAAATTACCAACAAAAAACCTAAAAAATGATGTGTACCATTTTTGGAGCTCCTTTAAAATTAGTTATTGGAGGGTCATGGAACATGTTGATTACTAGGGGTCTTCCCTATTTGTGCTCTCAATTAAAACAAGAGACAACAAGTTCATGTCAATAATCTAATAATCTAACTGTTTGTGTTAGTATGAAGATTTAATTAATGTCGTTAAAGAATAAATCAAATTTACATTATTTTACAAACTACTAAGAATCTTCTAAATAAATCTTCAAAATAATGGGGTTAAAAGGACAAAGAAGGATTTACTTACTAATTTTATTTTGTTAGAATTCATTGCTTTTCTCTAATAGTTTAAAATAAGATATTTTTTTTATTTTAAGATTGCAAGATAAAAAAAATTTGCAAGATATTTTAAGTATCAATATCTGAAAAGATGAAATGTCAACAAAATATATAGAAATATAATTAAAATAAGTTTATAAATAACCAAAATAATTTAATATAACAAAATATCTAACAAAAAAATCCATATGTATGTGAATTGAAAATTATCAAATTATACATAAAATAACTTTCAAATTAAATTATTCACCACCTTTACAATTTGTTTTTGATAAAAACTAAATCACAAATTATTTTTGAAATGACTACTACTAAAAAATGATGTGTACCATTTTTGGAGCTCCTTCATGTCAATAGTATGCTTGTGTTAGTATGAAGATAATTAATGTAGTTAAAGAATAAATCTAATTTACATTATTTTACAAACTACTAAGAATCTTCTAAATAAATCTTCAAAATAATTGGGTTAAAAGGACAAAGAAGGATTTACTTACTAATTTTATTTTGATAGAACTCATTGCTTTTTTCTAATAGTTTAAATTAAAATATTTTTTTTTATTTTAAGATTGCAAGATATTTTTTTTGAAAGATATTTTGAGTATCAATATCTGAAAAATGAAATGTCAAAAAAATATAAGAAATATAATTTAAAAAGTTTATAAATATAACCAAAATAATTTAATATAACAAAATATCTACCAAAAAAATTCATATGTATGTGAATTGCAAATTATCAAATTATACATAAAATAACTTTCAAATAAATTCTGTTTTCAATTGTGACAGAATGTTGTTGTTTTGGTCTTCTATACTTATCTTATCTTATCTTTGTTAAAGGATTTCGGGTCCCTTCAAAACCTGTAATTACCTTAATCAAAAACTTTCAAATTAAATTATTCACCACCTTGTTCTATTTATAAAACTATTCACTCTCATTCAAAACAATTAATAGATTTAGTTACAAAATTTAAAGTGTTACAATTACTTTTTGATACGAACATAATCACAAATTATTTTAGAAATAACTATTTCTAAAATTAATTAATAAAATATAGACAATAAAATAAAATTTGGCATATACAATAGTAATGATATCGTTCTAGTCATTAATACAATTAAATGCAATCAATACTTAAATATGTTGCTTTCAGAGAAACTTACAAAAAATAGGCAACTGGGTGAAGTTAATTTTTAGATACTGCGGACTGTCCCCCGATAGGAGTATTAAGAATAAAAATTTGGTGGGCGTTTGGATATTTTATCCGTGGAGAGACCTAAGCACTGACTCTGGAATTTGTCGTTTGTGCTCATAAGACGTTAAATCCCAATAAACTATGGCACTGCTAACTGTACAACGCACGCGTGAAGACATTTCTCTTGTTTATTGATATATGAAAGAAAAAAAATGAATTAACGTGGCTATAGAGTTTCGCATACAAGTTAATTTATAAAAATCTTAACTGTAATTTTGACGATTTCCTGTTTGGTTTAATCATATTTTTATCTAGTTAGGAATAGTTTTTTAATGAAGAATTCAGTATTTGAACATGTTCTAATGGTTGTTATAGCATTTGTTTATTTATGTTTAGTATTTTTAACAATATTGTACTAATAATTTTAACTTAAAACTTGTTAGTATTGATGATGACTATTCATAATTAAGTGTAATATATTTCTTAGATCTAAAAAGTAACAAATCATGTGATGCTACATCACCACACCAAAATGCATACTAATATGGCATCATATTTGATGTGGCCATAAAACCTTAATATTAAGTCGGAGACTTTCAAAACTATAAAAAATTAGGAATGATCTGAAATTTCTATGTAGGATTTTGACAAGCACAACATTAGAATGCTCAACTAGTAGGTCCTCTCCCCTATCTCCGTATAATAATTTATGATTAGTTTTTATTTACTAAATGAATATAATACCTAGTTTTAATTGTATTTGTTTTGCTAATTAATTTATTTTTCAAAAAATGTACTAACATAAAAATTAACTTCTTTCATAGTTTATTTTCTTTTTAATTATTTAGCTCGTAAGAAATTGATGGGTAAAATTACCAATATCTAATCATTTTAAATAAAGGTTAAAAAATGCATAATTAATAAAAAATTATGAAGAAATAGAACTTAAAGCACGCCGTGTAATTTATTGCATTCATGAGTAGGCATGTGTGGGGTCGGGTGAGGTGTATAGAAAGTTGTTTATAGCAAAATTAATTGATATATTAAATAATTTTATTTTATTGTATTTTAATATATATCTTTTTGTATAGGCAAATGGATGTTAGGGGACTAATCTATTCTATTAAAATGAAGATAGATTTTACATGATTTCTGTCCGTTATCCAAATTAGAGAGAAAAGCTACAACTAACTAAAAACAGACCCCAAAAATCTAATAGCAATCGCCCATATCAACTCTAGTGAACTGCAAACACCACAACATCTAAAACAAAAGCCCCAAATGCGTTGCATCAACCCAATGAAAGGGTGTTCTTATATTTGTACAATCCTTCAAAATCTTTACCTTTTGATGTCGATCTTAAAGTCATTTGATGCCTAATTTTTGGAGGAACTGATCTTTAAAAAAACAAAATTGCCCAGCCTTTGATTTATATGGGAATCCTCAATACATCATAGGTATGTGGAAGTTATCCTGACTGGTTTGATTATAGAAGTATCCGTTGAGGCACAATCCAATGAATCCAAAGATGAAGGGAGTAAATTATTTGCAAGGAACAAGAAACAATTTGTGGGCTAGGAGGAATCACATAGTGTTGAGGCTCAACCCCAATCCACCAAGTGGGCTTATTGCTTGAATTTGGTCTACCATACACGTGTTGTAACATTAAGGTTAAGGTGTAAATTGATATGTTAAACATTTTCAATATCGAAAGACAACCTTTTCATAGTCAATTGATTGCATCCAATACCAATCTCCCACTTCAGTGAAATCTCTGGAGAGAGTGCCTTGGATTGATCCATTTCCACACCTATTAGATAGATCCATTTCCACACATATTCGTGTCGGTTGTGTCTATGCAGTCACATATTTGCATCTTTGTAAACAAAATATGTTGTTAACAAAATGTGTTAGCAACATCTGTGTTAGTCTATTGTATTAATGTGTGTTAGTAATTTGTAAACAAATACAATAGACTAACACACATGTTGCTAACACATTTTGTTAACAACATATTCTGTTTACAAAGATGCAAATATATGACTGCATAGAAGCAGCCGATTCAAATTTGAGTATGAAAAAAACCCTAGAGTGCACAGGAAAAATGCAAATGTCATCCTTAATGAAATCCTTCCACTTTGCTGAAATCCAATCATGAAATTCACTGAGCTTCGACCATAATTTAGTAAATCTACAAATTAAAGCGTGCATTTATAAAAAAAAAAAACTCTTTATCTCGAGCCAAACCATCCAAACAAGTCTCTGAACAAAAGTAGATCTATTAACTGGTAATGCTGAGTGGTGCAGCTCAGGTGTGCCAAAACCCTTTTTAGATTTCCCCGGTCGAGTGGCAGTCACCATATTATTTTTTCCCCTCATAGTCCTGACTAGATCAGATTCGTTAGCCTGTTTGAATCACAATCTAGGGTTAGGGTTAACTTTCTGAGCAACGAATGAAGGAGGATCTATGTGATTCATACTTGAGAAAAGGGCGTGGCAATCCGAGGCCAGGTTTCCAACCCCACCATCGTAATGGATGTTGCAACAGTCAGAGGAAGAGGGAGAAACTGGAGTGGAAACAGAAGTTGAGGAAGTGAAGGAAGCTGCAAGAGCCATGGGGATTGGGTAAACTATAAAATTGTGTTCTAATATGTATCAAACGAGTTATAGGACTTAACATATTCTTTATTGCATTCATAGGAGCCTTTGACATCATAATATATCACCAATGAAAGCTTCTTTGAAGTTGAGATAAAGGTTGAAGCCAGTAGTAAAAACCAAGATTCTCATTAACAATGTATGCTATTGGTATTTCAAACTGCTAGATGAGATGACTAAGAATTTTGCCTACATTTGGGTACTTTATAGGATGTAAGCCCTATTATGAAACTCACTTATAATGACTTTTGTAGTCCTTTAAATATGACACTAAAACATGAGGTGGGTGAAGCTACCTTACAAGGATTGTCCAACCCATGTTCATAAAAGTAAATCTTTTGTTAGGGGAAACTCATCTTTCTTTTATAGCTTCAAGTCTCAATTTAGTGATTTCATAATTAAAAAGTCTATTAGTTCTTCTTTTTGCTCAACATTTTTAAATTCAATTGTAGAGATAGGTAGAATGCTATGAAAAGTTCAAGAGATAATTTGTGCACGAATTGAACTCTTTATTGAATTTCTTGAGTCACCAAGTTATAAAATTAATGTGTCATGTATGTGGTTCCACATTTTGCATAAATATCTTCCATGGAAATTCCAACTATAACATCTAACACAAATTATTCTTCCATTATGCTTTGATGGATATCCAAACCTTGTTCTAAAGCTACTATTTTTGCACAGGAAAGGAAGATGTTTGAAAAAAGTTCTTGAGTCTTGTTTAAACCTTCTAATTGCATATTTTGAATATTTTCTCAAGTCCACAAAAAATCCATTTTGTGCATATATGATAGTTATTGCAATCCACTACACTACATCTTTTGAGGCAGTCTAGGAGGATGTTGAGAAAGTTTGAACATATCCTACAAATTATGACATAAGTAATTTTGAACAAATCTATGTTGATCATATCCTACAAATCATAGCATAAGAAATTTTCAACAAATCCAATTTGACCATATCCAACAATATGACATTTTTCTCCAAAGTTCAGACCATTTTACATAGGTTGCAAGGATGTTGGAAAAGATTATTTTATATGGATTCATCTCCTTTTCAACAAAATCACATGTTGTGTGCATGCTTCTACGTTTTCCATACATGTTTACTAGGGTATTTGTAATTGCATTGGATGAAATTCCTCTATCCTTTATGTTAAAGTAGATGTCCATACCATATTCCAAAGCTCTCATTTGTTTTAAATTGCTCAAGCTATTACTGTGATCAATTATTGTAATTTTTTGTGGGGTCTTTGTGTAATGCATTGCATTTTGTATTTTTTGTAATGGATGGAAATAGAACGTGTCTAAATTTATTAAAAAAAAATTGGATTCATCAATGTACATTGTAGTTATCACACGCCTTCCACTAGCCACAACAATTGGCAATTAGTGAGGATTCTTTTAGAAGATGTTGTAGAAAATGTTATAGTAGACACATGCAATATGTGAAAGGCCAATCTCATAATTTTGTCAACCACTTTGCATTTAAATCAATACTATTTTTACCAAAATATGTTCTAACACCTATACATGGGGTCTTCACTTGCTAGGCAATATCATATCACGTGCATTCATATTGGGAGATATTATATCCCCAAAATTTGATGTAATATATTGAGAATATAATAAGAAAACTGAGGCTTTACAAATTTGAAAGAGGAATACAATATTCAGAGGTATTTTTTTATTCAACAATATCCAGAAGCACGTAAGAAGTAGCGGGAAGAATCATTGACAATCTAACATTTGAAAAAAAAATTCTTGGGAAATGGCTAAGCAACGAGTTGGAAAAACCATTTTGGTTTTCCCAATTTTGAAATCACACGAAAACCAATAGCGGAGTTGAAGGACTGATGCACTCCAAGGTCGGAGGATCCGATAAAGGACTGTCCAAACTTGCAACCAACAACAAGAACAACACAGCAGAAATAACACAACATAAGATATATCAATATCAACTTATATTATCTCAGAATTCCAATTACATGCAACATGTCATGTTGTAAGGCCTTCACTATTAGGGCCAATTACATCAACAGATTCAACAAGATCTTGCAGGATCCAAATTTACCATCTACCCTATAGCTAAGTGGAAGAAACGAGATCTGAACTTGTGCTCGCAAGCCACCAAACAATCTGCAGTCTCTATCTACCCACTTACAACTATCTGTAGCAACTTACAATCTTTCAACTTATAGCTTACTCTACTATCCTCTATATATCTTCCCACGCCTCTGTTCTGTCATCTCTAAAGATCAACCTAGACTCTCTTTTCTATACACTTGCCAGAAGTCGGCCTGTAAACAATAATTAAATGACCCATTCGGCCATACACTCTATGATGAATAGATATTAAATGCACCGGTTGGCTGCAATTAATAACAAAATACATAGAAGAACACATCAACCCAGATTTAGGTACACACACATCCCAATGAGGGACTCTAGACATTAATTACGCCACAAAAATTAAATGTAGAAGTCGGCTAGATCAGGATAAACAACTCGTGAAGAGCATCACCGAGCAACAGCAACCACTCGGTAAAAGCATACTTTAGAAACAAAAACCATGTCAGGGAAAGCATACCCAAGCAACAGAAACCAACTCGGGGAAAGCATACCCGAGCAACAAAAACCAACTCGGGGAAATCAACATCAAGCAGCCAATGAACACCAAGACCCGTCAGTAAAGAAAGACATAAAGAGTAACCCGAGCAACAGGTTACAGAGCACTTCACTGAGTAGTCTCCAAACAAGCTAAAGAACAAAAGAAAACATATTTTGGCTGAGCAAGATTGCCAACTACCCCAGGATGCTCCTGCATCAGACACCCCAGGTGTGAAAAAAATATGTTCTCATAAGCTGGATGAACATCTGTTGGGATTCAGCAAATAGATCCCAAATTGGTTCTTGATATACATGTCTTCCAAGTCCTCAACCGAAACACTCTTCCCTCGATTCTTCTTCTTCTTCCCTTTACCACTAGTACTTGCTGATTTATCTTCATATTTCTGCACGCTCATGTATGCACCAATATCTGCAACCATTTCAGATCTGCTGCCAATGCTCAAGTTTCTCTTACCGAGCTCTACATCCTTCAAAGGAATCAAAATAGACTCTTTCCCATCCTTCAGTATAGTAAAGAAATTTATTTTTAAATCATGAATAGCCTCTCTATCATACTGCCAAGGTCTACCGAGTAAAATATGACAAGAACTCATCTCCACAATGTTACATAATACTTCATCTCTATAGGTACCAATGTGAAAACTCGCCATGCACTACTCTCCCACCTCTATTGCATGACCAGCTTGTAACCAACTTATCCTATAAGGACAAGGATGTCTCAACCTTTTCAGACTAAGTTTCTGAACCATCTCCTCAACAACTAGGTTATCAGTACTTCCTCCATCAACAGTCACCTTACAACGTTTACCACTAGACTTGCACACAGTCCTAAACAAGTTCTTCCTCTGACAAGAATCTGCTTGCTTCAAGGGAAGAAAAGTTCTCCTAAGCTTAAGATTCATACCTTCCACCTCAGGGTCATTCTCAGCAACCTCATTCACCATAGCATTTTTATGACTACCAACCTTCCTATCTACATGGGGACATTCAAATGAATGATGTCCTTCTTCACCACAGTTGTAACAAGTACCTCTGAATCCACCTCTACTTGTCTTTCTCCTTGGTTCAAAAGGTTTTGGTTCATCTTCAACTTTTGGTTTATCTTTTACCAGTTGTTCATGCTTCTCTTTCCCTCGAGAATTACCATAATATCTTCTCCTCAACTTATCTTCTGCCTTCAGTGCGTACTGATAAGCATCTTCTACCAAGTTAATCTTCAACCTACCAATCTCATCTTGGATATTGAATTTCAAACCATTAAGATACATTTCCACCTTTTCCTTATAAATTTCTCTATGCCCATCTCCAAATAGTCAACTTGTAGAATTCCTCGGTATAATCTTCCAGAGTCATCTCCTTCTGTTTTAGATTCTACAACTTCTTAAATAACTCAAGTTCATAATCGGCAGGAATGAACTTAGCCTTCAACTTTTCCACCATAAACCTCCATCGATTGATCTTCATCTCGCCTTCTTCTTCTCAGTCCCTCTGCAACTCTTTCCACCATAAAGCAGCATGCCCCTTCAACTTAGTCTGTGTCAACCTCACTCTAAGCGGATCTTCAATGTCTTCCAGCTCAAAGTAGTCTTCTAACTCACTGATCCAATCAATCAGGTCCTCAAGCTTCAATGTACCTAAGAAATTAGAAACCTCCATTCTGTAGTTTGTACTCAACCAAGCTCCAGATCTCTATAACCGATCATATCTATCTCCTCCAGATCTCTCTATCTGATCGGCTCTGTCATCTCCACTAGATCTAGCAACTTCAAAATCTTCAGCAGCTTCTTCATAACCATCATCCATTCTCGGACCTCTATGCAATCTAATATTTCTGATACCTTCTATGATTTCATTCTTCATTGCCTCCATCTTAGATCTGAATCTTTCTGTTATCCTTGCTTCCACCTCCTCAGAAAGATCTGCAATTGCCCTAGGGTCCAATCTTCTCAGAGGCATCTCTCCAAATCTTTGAAAACCCTAAGCTCCATAAGAAACAAACCAGTAGCTCTGATACCACTTGATGTAGTCTAAGGTCGGAGGATCCAATAAAGGACTGTCCAAACTTCCAGCCAACAACAAGAACAACACAATACAAACAACACAACACAAGATATATCAATATCAACTTATATTATCTCATAATCCTAATTACATGCAACATGCCAGGCTGTAAGGTCGTCCTGATTAGGGCCAATTACATCAACAGATTCAACAAGATCTCGCAGGATCCAAATTTACCATCTACCCTATAGCTAAGTGGAAGAAACCAAATCTAAAATTGTGCTCGCAAGCTACCAAGCAATCTGCAATCTCTATCTACCCACTTAAAACTATCTGTAGAAACTTACAATATTTCAGCTTATAGCTTACTCTACTATCCTCTATATATCTTCCCATGCCTCTATTTTGTCATCTCTAAAAATCAACCTAGACTCCCTTTTATACACACTTCCACAAGTCGGCTTAGAAACAATAATTAAATGACCCAGTTGGCTGCAATTAATAACATAATATATATAAGAACACATCAACCAAGATTTAGGTCCACATAGATCCCAATGAGGGACTCCGCATTAAATACACCATGCTAATTAAATGTAGAAGTCAGCCAGATTAGGATTGTAACATATAAAATAGATGTTACCAAAATGTAACATATAAAAAGATGTCACATTTGAAAATGTAGATTTTTGTGTGATGTGTGAGGAAGGTAAGATGTTCCTTTTAACCTCAAATGCACAAATGAAAGATCCAAATTGATTAACCCAAAAGAAGGATCAATGCACAAATGAATCATCCATTCGGAAATGAGAGCAAAGAGGAAAGATCTTAAATTCCCATTTTAGAAAGGAATGTATATGATAGATCTAGGAATTGAAATGAATGAGATGAAGTACCAACCTTAAAATAGTGCAGATCAAAGAATGCTATTTTCTGAGGTTTGTAGGCTGTTTCTGGAAAAATTGAAGTATGATCCAAAAAGGAAACGCAGAGACAAACAAAACCCAGAAATCATTTTCCGTTTTGATGTCATCTTATGAAAAAGGTTGACCTTGACCCACAAATGTCAACCCTCACCCCAAAATGTCGACCCTGACTTGCACAGATCCGAAAGTGACTCTGCTCGCAGATCCTAAAACTTTGCCAAAAAGGGTACCCAGATCTGAGTCCAAATCCACAGTCCCGAACCTGTACCTTCAAGAAAAGGAGATTTGTTTGTTGGGGGGGAGGGGTTTGCCTTGGTCAAACCCCAGTTTTGGAATTAACCTCAAATATATGTAATTGAAATTGCAGAAATGGACAAAGTAAATAAAAAAATTCACCTTTCTTGTATGGAGACCCTTGTGGTGGATTCAAATCCTTAGATCCACAATGATGAATGCTTGAATTTGTTTGAACTTTGTAGAAGAGTATGAAGTTGATCTACCATGTCAATTCATGGCTCCATGGAAGTAAATGTGCTCAAGTGCTTGAATGGAGAATGTAGATGTCTTGAATGCTTGAGAGATCTTGGTATTGCCTCTTGATCCTTGATTAGAGAAAATGAGAGAGAAAGCCCTTCTTTTATAGTAATCTTGGGCACAAAGGCCAACATAGAAAACAATAATTAAGGGTCCATGGCACAAAACTCTAGAGAGGTGCACATGGAGAGGAGAAC
>MU225431.1:1605127-1615814 GCA_018584345.1 Thuja plicata
TAATAAATTAGGAATCCTACACAAAGCTCAAGAAAGGTCCACCTCAAATATTAATTTAAGATTTCGACACTTAACTCAAGGAATAATGGCCCCGAAGAGGGAAAATATAAAATTTTGATGAAACCCCGGAACTGGGACTCAACCCCAAGGACCCTGGACCCTGGGACCAGGGTCAAGGTCGACCCTGACCCAGAGGGTCAGAACCTCAGGAAATGTGCCAAAGTCTCAGGAACAGAGAGAAAAGGTAGAAAAGAGGGGTAGAATAGGCACATAAGCACATGAAACTCCACGGAAGCATGAAGGTGTCTAAATTAGGATCATAACAGCTTACTAGGGAGGGCTAAAAGGTCTCAACATGGAGTGCTTCCATTTTAAGATGATACAAGGATAAAAAAATCAGGAAGAGCATCACTGAGCAAAAACCACTCGATGAATGCATGCTTGAGAAATAGAAACCAACTCGGGGAAAGAATACCTGAGCAACAGAAAACAACTCGGAGAAATCAACACCAAGCAGCCAACGAACACTGAGACCCGTTAGTAAAGAAAGACAAAAAGAGTAACTCGAGAAATAGGTTATAGAGCACTTCACCGAGCAGTCTCCAAACAAGCTAAAGAACAAAAGAAAACATAGTTTAGTTGAGCAGGATTGCCAACTACCCTAGCATGCTCCTGCATCAAAGACCTGCAACTTCAAGCCATTTATAATTTCCGGAGCCACACATAGATTTCAATCACAGGTGCACAACATTATATTTGTTCCTTTCCCACTTTGAATTTTCAGTTCTTAGATTGTTATAATAGACATTTTAGATATATACCCCCATTTTTAAATGTATACCCTGATAGAGTCAATATTTTTCTCCAATTAGTATCAATCTTTTTCTCCAATGTAATGGATTTGACACAGTCTACACATTTGGTTGAAATTCTTCTGTTTAAAGTTGTCCATAAACAGTTTTGAATTGGGAATAACCTTAAAAATGTGATGCAACACTTATTTATGGAATTGTCAAGCACTTGTAGGGGGTTTATTCTCTCGGCATCAATTGCTACAACAACATGATTTTATGGAAACATATGATGGGGTAAAATGAATGCTTGACAGTTAGAATGCTAAGCATTTGAATAATATACTTAAGGTAACTGCACATTTTCTTGTGGTGCAGCTGGAAAGTAGGGTTAGGAAAACTGTGTTTTCCCTGCTGGAACTTCTTGGCTTGCTAAATCCTTCAACTTCAACACTAGGGATAACTTTAAGAAACCCCCTCCTAGGAAAAAGTGTAAAAGCCTGGCGAATCGTACATTAATTTAGGGGAAAAATTTTATTGATGATGGTGAAGTTTTTTTCCAAATTAGGAAAATAATATAAAGGCGTAGGCAATTTTTTCCCTGCCGAATGAAAATTCCATAAAATCGTCGCGAATTATAAATTAATGTGCCCAAGAAAATATATAATATATGAGGTGAATTATTTTCTTGTGAAGGTAATAAAATATTTGTACTGGCTATTTTTATGTGTCGTTTGAAAATATATTTATTTTATTGGCTAATCTATCATTAATTATGGGAAAAATAAATATTTTATTTGGCAATTCTCAATAGATGGGACTCGTCAATGTGTCATGTAGGCCAACGCCAACTAATATTAAATGTCTTATTTGAGACCATTTGATTATCATAGATCAATGGCTGAAGTTTAATTTCGGCCCAATTTCATGAAGGAAACAAAGTTTTCCAAGAAGTCACCCGAATAATGACACGTAACATTGTAATTAATGCAACGTGCAACGAATATCACTTTTATTTGTTGCGAATATAACTAATCACATATTGGACACATAACCTAATTAGGTATTGTTAAATGTATTATTTGAGACCATTTGATCATCCCAGATCAATGGTTGAAATTTAATTTCAAACCAAATTTTGGAAGGAAACTGACTTCTGCAGGAAGTCACCAGAATGATGACACGTATCAAGCCTTAAAAAGTGCACCATAACCATGATCATTGATTACTACTAGTTATTTTTTGACATGGACGGTGGATAGTGCAACTACAACTTGTAACTCGTAACTCGAAAAGAAATAAATGCCTTGTCAGTGACATTCTTTAATTGCTATCTTTAACTGTCAATAGTACACATGCATTTATGGGAAAGATTTACATTTAGATATGAAAGATTAAGGAAAGTCAATTTAAATCTCTCACACACATAATACACATAATGCATTTATGGAAATTGCATTAAATACAATTAAATAAAGAATAATTATTAATTGCTAAGTATCCGTGATCACTACTATCAATCAAGGGGTTGGGTCTATTTAAAGAGAATCTAGTTTCTTTCTTCTTCATTTTCCTTTTGGTAGATTAAGAGTCAGAGTTGTCGGTGGTAGAAATTGTGCCTCTAGTTTTAAGGTTTAGGTTTTTACGTCTTTAGGCTTTCGAGAATTAAATATTGATACACCACTCCATTTGAGATGCACATCCCCGGAAGACCAGAGGTCCTTTTTGGGCAATGTCTCAGAAGAAATCCTCACTTCCATTTGTAGGGAGGTTGGTGGTGACGCTTTCATAAATTTTGTTGTGTTGATGTTATTGGGTCGAGAGTTCCTTGAGAATGTCGACAGATACCATGTCTACACGGACATTACGTCCCAATTTTTTGTCTCTCCTCGACCTCGGAGGACAGAAGGTGGATATGCTGATGCTGTTGAGGAAGGTTTTTAAAGAGAAATTCTTGAAGGATGATGTCAATGTTGTTGTTTTTGTGGAATTAGGGGTGGGGATCCCTTGGCCAAGAGATATACACAAGCTATTGGTGCCGAGCAGAAATGTGGCCGGAGTTGAACCTCAATGATGAGCAACTAACGCAACACAGGAAATGGGCACGGCTTGGGAGGGATTTTCTCTGGAAATGGTTTTACCTTGATGAATTTGATGAGTCAGACCACACATGGCTTGATGAATTCTCAGAGATTACCCTCTCATGAAAATTCTACTCAGACGAAAGGGAAGATGAAGATCCCTGATTCCCTAGTTTACCCATTCTCGTTACCCTAGTTTTTTGACAATGGACATGCAAAGTTTCACTTTTTTTATACCAATAAGAAGTTGCCTAGTAGGTTTCTGTTTTTACTATACGATGTAATTTTTTGAAAATAAATAAAAAAATTTCCAAGTTCATTTTAAATTTCTTTTTATGGGTAAAAAAAATGATTCTTAGACTTCTCTGTGATTATAATATTTTAATTAGTTTCTTTACCTGTGTATTAGACATTTAAGTATATGCTTAAGTGATGGATTAGTACTTCCATTTTTAAAATCTAAAGACTGAGATTCTAAATTTTTAAAATGATTAAGTTTCTTTATCAGTCCAGAGCAAGTTTCTATTTTTAATTTGCCAATGTGTCATATCGATGTGTGATTATAAGATAGAAATAATTGAATTAAAATCTAAATCTGACTACACTGTAAAACTAAACATTTAATAACATTTACTAAATGTAATAACTAATAAGCTGAAGTTGTAATTTAAAATGATTAAGTGACACTCACACATGTCCTAGTCACATCAAATAACAAGCCAAAAGTTAATGGGACGGGGACCCACGATAGTGCGACAGTGCCAGAGATCGTTGGATGAGCACAGATCAATGGTGTGCAATGTATTTTGGGCTAAAAGGGAAAAGAAACCCCGTTTCTACAAACCTATTCTAAAATAATATAAATGAACTTGAATCACAGTCATAGAATAAGTATCACTTACCTTTGCCTCAAATTAAAATGCAGTAATGCAGTCGCAACTCGCCAATGCAGTATTGAGTATACAGTTCCACTCAATAGTCTAAAACTTATGAAACTTTGCTACGATCAAATATAGAGATATCATAATGTTTTTATACTTATCCTTATTTAGAAAATTTGGCAGGAGGTATTAGGTATACAAATATTTGGGCAAGCCCGTGTAATTATAACACGTCTTTTGTTATTTTTGAGGCGATTATGGGTCGTCCAATACCTTCCCATGATTAATAAAGTTGGCTAAATTACATTGGTTAGAGACACGCGTCCATAAAATGCCAGGAGAATATAGGCCGTTGATTTGGGGTCACTTAGAAATTATAGGCGAATGTTGTAAATTTATGGGGACCAAAATTCATATTCCATTGGTGATAATGTGTAAGAAATGGAAAAATTAAATAAACCGATGGGCAATGGGCCCGGGATTTGAACCCAATATTAATAAATTTTGGGCGATAGGGTCAATCCAATATGTGAAAAATATTTTCCAATTTCAGGGTCGCTGACATGCGACATTTGCCAAATGGCGAATAATCGCCACTAAAGTTTTTGATGTTCAACACGCCACCCTATTTCTCAACCTTCAAAGTGGAAACCGTCAGCTCAAGGTAATGAATGGACTATTTGGGAGGAAAGAGAGGCTTCTGTCGATGTGTCTAAGGATGTGTCATCTCAGCAATATGCTAGCTTGACTCCAAAACATGGGGATGCAGAGCTTCCAAATCGGTCAACTCAAATTACTGTTGTCGAATCTGGTTGGGAGCCAAACAATAACACGGAACAGGGGAGTGGGTGGGAATCGACTCCTCCGATCACCTCGGGTTGGAACTCGAATGCAATGATTCCCTAGGGAAGTGGTTGGGAGATGCCTAATCTTGTTGGCCACACAAATGACTGGAATGATGGATGGTCCTCACATCTCTAACCTGACACTGTGCATAATGAGTCTGTAGAGATGGAGTGAATACCTAGTAGTGAGAGACAGTTTGTGAGCTGACTGCAAATACTTTGAGCACAAAATTTTGAATTGTGTATATGTCGATCTGACACCTTAAACTTTTGTGCCCATGTGGCAGATTTCATGGTTAAGGTTAGTTAGTTAATGCTTCGTACATATGTATGTATTTTGGTCTCATGATACTGATATGTATGTTGTAAATTATATGGATCTAAATTTTGTAATAAGCAATGATTCTGGGTTTTATTGCTGATTCTTTCCCAGATGAGCTTTAGAATCAGTTTATTAATAATAATACATTTGGTGGCTAGCCCACTTTTTCCTAAAAAAAATATTATTTTATAGTATATTATAATATTATATTATGTTATATATACAAAGGAGAGGAGGGCCTCGATAGCGAGGAGGGGGATGGGAAGTTTGAACTAGACATTCGTGAGGAGATCTCTAAGGAAGTGACAAGGATGACTATGGAAATAAGTCATAGTGGTGTGGGATGCTCCTCAATGTGCTAAATTTAGGTATTCAAAACACTATTTTTATTCATAATTTTTGTTTTCATTTTGACTAGTAGAAGGTTGTTTCGTAGCATAATTTTATATTTTTTTTCTATATATTTAAGTACTTTAGGTTTCTAGGATAGATGTAATTTTGACTATATGATGGTGGCCTATGCCTATTTTACTAATGTAAAATTTGATGTAATTGATGTAGGACCATCCAGGGTGTAAGAGTAGTAGTGCACAACCCAAAAATAAATGTTTTGTTTAGTTTTGTGGGAGCCCACTATGGCAGCAATACTACATTTTTAGGAAAATGTTTCTCAACCTTACAGTCACATGTGACAGATATTTTTATTAATTTTCTTAGTTTGAATACAATTTTTTTTAGTTACTTCCTTGGAGGTTCATTTTGGATATAAAAGCATGCCAGTAAAGTTTTGTAGCAAGATCAAGTCCAGTTTTGAAGATATTGAATTTTCTATTTTTTGGCAGTGTGGTGCAAAAACTTTGAACTCAATTTTTGAAGAGATTAGAGGCTCCGGAAGGGGTCACAACATGTATGAGATTGATTTGCGCTATCCTAATTCTAGAGCGCTTTAAGAGGTTTTAAAAAATTAGTTATAATAGAAAATTGGAAGCATGGTTCAGAAGTTATGGCTTCTAGAAGTGATGTCATCAAGACTCAAGTTTTGATACAAAAAGGAAGAGAGAGAGAGAGAAATCACTTAGGAGGGAAATTGAATCATTGTGCACGAAAATGGGAAAGTTTCAAATTCTATAATATTCTAAGGAGATTATTGGTTCTACAAATACATGGATGATGATGGTTTTAGGGCTCAGTTCTAGAAGGTTAGTTTGTGGTTGTGTCTTGCACATTATTGTAATAAGAAGTCCCACGTAACTATAGCATATAATTGTAAAACCCACAGAGGACAGATCTCACAAAGGAAAGATTAGAGACTCAAACTTGAGAGCACCCAACCATCAGTATTTTCCCTAGAATGTTAAAGAGGAGTTCATTCGATACATTAGGAAAATCTCATCCATCCAACATCATAGAAAGTTGGAACTGCAAAAAAAATCAAAATTTAGAGCTACATGAACAACATAAATATGCATTCCTCCTAAAAAGATTACTTCACTCCCATGTGATATTTACTGTTATCCATCCCATTATACTTTAATAAATAAATATAGACAGAAAAATAAAATATAATGTTACCGAAGCTAGCATCTTGAAAAACCTTGGAAAATAGAATGGTAGCACACTGACCTTAAATAAATTGTTCCTAAGAAACAAATAAACCACATAAAATAACCAAGAACGACATATCCCAGAAAATCAAGAATAGAGACTCGAATTTGAGACCAACCAACTCTTAATATTTGATTCACATAATTAAACAAGGGTCATGCACTACATATAATGAATCTTAGTCATCCAACATCAATGGAAGATGAAGCTGCAAAACAAAAAGAAATTGAGCTCCATTAACACAATAAATAGGGATTCCTCCCAAAAAGCTTCCTTAACTTCCTTGCAATATTTACTATTATTCATCCCATTAGGGTTTAACAGCTTGAGAATCAAACTTGACCCCATCGAGCTATCAAAATTAATTGTAGAGAGTTAAATAGGAGTTCTGACGCTACATCTGACAAATCTCAACCCTAAAATACAAAAAAAAAAAATTGAGCTCCATAAATTGTAAGCTCTATGAGCTGTAGAAAAAAATGAATTCTTAGGTATATATCATTGTATAACATTTCAAATTTTTACAGACATCCACCACATGCCTAAAATATTCGCTCCCTCTAGAAAATTCTCATGTTCCTAAAATCATCTATCGTGAGCTCCATTTATAGCTGATAAGTTAACAAGCCTAGGACAAACCCTACATAATTGCTAAATCCAGGAAAATAAGCCTAATAATTCTAGACAGAAAAATAGCAATGCCTAAGGTAAAAATAAGTCACTCCATGTGAATGATAAAGAAAGGCACTCCTTTTGTGCATATCATCAAGTGCTTGACCATTCCACTAATGTATGTAAGGCCTTGTCAAATAAAATAAAAGAACTTCATGAGTCGCTTAACATAAATCATTCATCTATTGACAAGCCTACTTCTTCTTCCATGCATGACAAGTGATATTGAGGTTTACCTCTGTCCTATCATTTTTGCATGTCTATCTTAAAATAATATCTTATTTTATCTTCCTTTGTGGGGGCCAATCCACTATCTATTGCGTCTTCATTTGTGAGGGCCAATCTAGTATCTATTATGTCTACCTTTGTAGGGGCCAATTCACCATCTATCATGTTTTTCTTTGTAGGGGCCAAAAAACAATTTTGTTATATTCAGAGAATTAAAAATTGTGTTCATGGGCAGCCCCTAACAGGTCTTTATATTTTTTAATTCTTTAACTGGGTACATCTATCAGATTACAAATGTCAAATCCTTTAACAAGGTAGACCGAATAATTCTTTTGTACTGTTAATTGAGTATCATACTCCTAATAGGGTAAAATACAAGAAGTAGCTAACATTGTAGCTCTAACCGAGCAAACTTTATACTACAGTAGTGAAGGATTGTAAGCGTCATCCCCATCATAGTTTTTTCCTCTAACAAAGGATTTCTGGGTGACCAAAATATTTGGGTTATGTGTTGACAATTTTATGATTTGAGTTATTTACTTTATGTTCATCTCATGCAATGTATTCAACTCAGGAATTGTTGAGTTTGTATGCTTGAATTTTTTAAGGGTCCTGATTTACCCCTCCTCTCTTAGTAAATAACTTTCCTAAGTTATTCCAACACCAGTGACCAGACTATGACCCTTAGAGATGATAACAAGGAAAAGAAATGAGGATTCTCTCATGGAATACATAATGACTCAATAAATCTTATAAATATAGTACTCCGAGGAGTTTTATCCAAGAAGTGAAAATTGATATTTTGTTTCTTTAATAAGTCAAGATGATAGAACAAACTTTCAATGGCATAGCTAATTCTATTTTACCTAGATATTATTTTTCTATTAGTGAGGTTGTTGGGAATTTAGAAAGAATGATCACTATGTGGAACCCAAGAAAGCTGAGGGGAAATATGGTCTACTCAGTTCCTGATCATCTGACTATCTATTTTGAAAGTGTAGATTCTAAATGGAATATAATGAATATGTATGCCCCTAATACACAAGCGAATTGGGACTCTCTATGGAAGAAGATCATGAAATTGATCAATTCACATAGTTACTCTTTTAGATGGTGGAGGGGGACTTTAACAATCCCCTTTTCCCATATTAGAAGCTGGTAGGGTTAACTGGCTACTCAGACAACATGACTTATTTTGCAACATTCAGTATAATAATGGTCTGATTGATGTAGATCTATCAGGAAAGCAATTCAGTTGGTCAAAAAATAGGAAGGGAATGGGATTTATCTAGATTAGAGTGGATAATTTTTTGGTCTATTTTGGATTGGATGCATAGGATATATTGCTAATTTTTGACAATCATGTTTTATAGGAATATTCACCTTTTTGACAAGTATGTGGTACTTTAAAGGAAGGCCGCAAAGGGGATAATTTTGTATTACCACCTATTCCTACTAAATTCAAACTCATTGTCTTCTTTTGGATGAATTGCAAGGTGGGAGACACAACCTTAGCAATCATGGCCATGATTCTTGATAGTTTGTCAAGAGATTAAGAAGAAAAAATAGAAAAATGGATAGCAAAAGTTGTGCAAGAGCTAGAAGCATTATGGTCAAAGGAAAGAGGAATATAATGACAATTGAGGAGGAGAGAAATAAGGGAAATGGTCCAGTAAATAAAAAGCATAAATTACTTTATAATTTTGACAGTTGGTAAAGATAACGAGAGGGAAGAGGGTCCACTGGGAAGAGCAATTTGTTGGGAGGTTTGAATATGGGTTTTTAAGTATATAAGGCTTTTGATATGGAAAATTACAAGGGGGGTCAATCAGAGGTTTATGAGCGAATGGGGCTATAAGTGCGGCTACTAAACCAAAGGTAAGAATTATCAAATCAGTTGAGAAGGTAGTGATAACAACATCACACACATTTCAGACAAATTCAAAGGGATGAAGGAGAATACATATGATCTAAGGGATACTTCGTCAACCTTTGAAAACTCCCTTTCCAATTTAAACCTATTCAAAATAGTACAAGCTCTGGCCAACAAGGTTATTTAGGGTTCCTACTCTCTGTCTTCCCTTACACTAGTCATTTACTTTCAATTTTCCACCTGCCTCTCAAAAATTATTCGATTGTAAATGTCAATGAATTATTTGTATCTAAGTCTGTCTAGACTGGTTAATCCAATGATCTCTTACAGATTCTCCTAGTGTTTTTTAAGGGTCAACACCCTTTCTATGTTTCTTTTTAATTCAAAAACATTTATTGGCCTATCATGTAAATATGTCATGGGCACATCTTGGTAAACAATTTTGAGATTACACTTAATTTAGCTGGTAAAATTCTGAACAAGTAATTTGACATGAATTGTCAAATCATACACGATAGTAGTTATGATATCTAGGTAGTAATGCTTTTCATGTTCGCGAGAACATATAAAAATGATTTCTTTCTTCAGTTTTTGTTAGAGATATTTATAGTCATATACTTGTAATATTAATGTCTTAACTACAAATAGTGATTTAATACCTTAATTCATTTATCAAAATTTTGGTTTATCATGTGAATGTTGGGAAGGTGTTGAAGTTAGGGTTTGATGGATTATAATGTAAGAAGGTCACCTTAACGCTAGAAGTTAATTAGTTAAATTAGAGTAGTGAGGATGATATTGTAGATTTGATGACTATCTTACAATTTATATAATCTTCCAAAAATAATCCCATGTTTTATAAATTAGGTGCACAATAAATATTAATACATATGATATGGAAATGTGTTGCAAAAATAATGAGTTAAATCAGTGTTAAAGTCAAGGCTAATATTATCCATAAATTTGAATTTTAAGTTTACTCATGTATACCTTGATATTAAACAACTGTTGTGAAAATGATTTAGAAATGAACTTCAAGACTAGAATGACAATTTCAAACCAAGGACAAGTAAATGTTAGTGGAAGTAAAATAAAGATGAGTAAATGATAAATGTTTGTTCAATATGAATTTTCATATTATTTTTAAATTTAGAAAATAAACTATAATTTTGTAACAATTTTTCATTCACACATTAAACAATTTTTCTATACTACATTATAAACTAAATATACGTGTAATATTATATATAGTATAAGAATTTAAATATTGTGATAAAATTATTTAACAAAAAATAATTTATTTTTGAATTTTATGAATTATTTGATATTGATACTCCAAGATCTTTATTTATTATATATTTAATGTTGTGATGAAAATTTTCTTTGTCA
>MU225431.1:1621105-1632502 GCA_018584345.1 Thuja plicata
GCAGTTAATCACTTTACTCTACTTAATACCTTTGACTAATAACATTACCATTGCTCATCGTAATGTCAATCGGATTCTGGTGTAATCTGCCTCACTATCTAAGGCAGCTCGTAATCCCCACACACATGTAAACTCTAAGGGCCCGTTTGGTTGGGGAATTGGAAAATGATGCAAATCATGGTTATCCATAGCCTGGTTATGCAAACCCTGGTTATGCTTTTTTGGGACTGTTTGGTTGCCCTAGAAGATGGATTTGTAAATCCACATTCTCCGTTTGGTTGTCAAATTGAAAATAGGAATTGGAATTTATGAAATTCTCATTCTCTATTTGGTTGAACATTTTCGAATTGGGATTGGAATGCAAGTCTCCATATTCTCTGTTTGGTTCTGCACTTTGAATTAGAATTAGAGTTTGGGTCTCCATCTTCTTCGTTTGGTTGTTCATTTCGAATTGGAGTTGGAATATGACACCGATTTTTTAAAAAAAAAAAATTTAAAAATTAATTTATGATTAGTCCGTTTTGATATATTTATTATATTTTATTGAAAACCAGAGAGAAACGACAACATTGAAAACCCTTGTACCTGTTGAAAACCCTCGTACCTTCGCAGAGAACACCTTCGCAGAGCAGACGATTAAATAAAATAACAAAAGATTGCATGAAGCAAAACCATTTGAGTTCTTTATTTTGAAATACTGTAGAAAACATCTAATTTTTCCAACAGTAATTTCAGGAAAACAAAGAACAAAAAAACAACAAACAACAAAGAAGGCAATGAAGAAAATATGCCGATGATACCTCTTATAGAATACGCTTCCTCCGTGATCTCTGTTCACTAATCGCTCGACGCACCCTCTCCATGCTCGGCTGGCAAAGAGTCTCTGCATTTTGTTTCCGCAACAAAAACAGAAGGGATTCGAACAGCTAACGAATAATAGGCTAAACAGATTTTATTTTTTCTAAACTTGAACAGAAGAGAATAAACACATTTTCCTTTAGATGAATTTCGCGCAAACACTTCGCAAAGATTTTCACGCAAACCGTGGACATGAAACCATGGATTCGGCGAGATATCCACGCAGTGATCCGGACCCGACAAGATATACAAACCAATATAAAATCGCAAACCCTGGAGTGCACTGGACCCGACGGTGAAGTTAAAATGGCTTTAATCTTCTTCAAAACCGTGGAGATGAAAGTCATTCCACCTCCTCAGCCAGAATTCTGGCATCCACATTTTTGCCGAAATGGGGTTATGCAAATCCGTATTTTCATTCTTTAAAACTGTCGCCAAACAGGGAATTGCACCCCAAAATTGGGTTATGGGTCGCATAACCCAGTTTTGGGGTGCAACCAAACGGGCCCTAACAGAATAACGTAAACTGAATCGTAAGAGTGTAACCTAGGTTCAAATCAAATCTGCCCCACCATATGAAGTATATTATTTTTGGAGTATACAAATAGTACATTTTTTATTATTTATCGAGAAAGATATAGTTAAATAAAGAGGGCTTAGATTATAAAAATTTATACAAAAAATATACCATAAGAAGTAAATTATTAAAATATATACAAAAAAATAGACCATGATATAATCCTACACCACTAAACATCATGATATAATCCTATACTCTGAGATATGATATAATCATATAATCCTATTTTCCTATAGTCATGTATAATCAAGATTCGTTGAGCAAGATATTTTCAAGGATTAGAGGCTAATACATAATAGAATTTTTATTATTCATCGAGCTATGATGTATATTTGTAGTGAATATGATCTCATCTATCTCTACAATAGTAACCCGAGTAGTGCAATTTTAATTATTCAATTTTTGTATACATTCTTTCAAAAGCTTATCTATAGTGCTCTCACATTTATTAATAGTAATCACAACAGTCCATCATGGGAGTAGCTCAAATTTGGGGAAAACGGGCTTTATAATCTCATGGAAAAATGAACATTAATTAAATGAGCATTGATGGATAGAATCACACATTTAGCAAAGATTCATCTTAGATATTGTAAATTTCTTAAATTGTCATAGACAAATTGAATTATTAATGTCTATTATCGAAGTTGGAGGAGGATGAAATGATACAATTTGTCTACAAGTTTAACCTATGATAAAGCATTATGTATCTTAATTTTCTATCAACTCTCCTTCCCCCTTTTTTCTGGATTTGAATAGTTTTCCATGGATTCTCATATTCAATTGCTTTGTAGTAAGCAAAAGATGTCATTCATTGGCAAAATTAAGGAGAAGTGGCTAAAAACTATTGTGAACTACTCTAATTGCCAGAGAATTCATGTTGTGAGAAGGACCAAGGGTGGGGAGTTCCCACATTTGGACCAAAGATATCATGTGAGCACAAATATAAATAATTTATCCATGTTACCTTTCTCATCATTGGTTAGTCCAAGGTATGCAATTTTGGAGGAAAGTGTTTTAATACGAGGATTTTTTGGGATAACTGGAAGTAGTTGTAGCCAATATCGAAGATGACATGAAAAATCCTTGTCCACAGGAGTACTTTGCAGTATGCAAGGGTGTCAGAGATATAAAAAAATTGTGAATACACATGGTGGATCAGGAAGATATCAACCATAGAATTCTATTCATTCTAGGGCATGTTAAATTTTTTTAAAATCTTTCAGTTCTCAAAGTGCAAGATGAAGGAGATTGGATAGAAATCTAGAAAGGAGAGGAGGGCCTCGATAGCGAGGAGGGGGGTGGGAAGGTTGAACTAGACATTCGTGAGGAGATCTCTGAGGAAGCGACAAGGATGACTATGGAAATAAGTCACAGTGGTGTGGGATGCTACTCAATGTGCTAAATTTAGGTATTCAAAACACTATTTTTATTCATAATTTTTGTTTTCATTTTGACTAGTAGAAGGTTGTTTGGTAGCATAATTTTATATTTTTTTCTATATATTTTAGTACTTTAGGTTTCTAGGATAGATGTAATTTTGACTATATGATGGTGGTCTATGCCTTTTTTACTGATGTAATAGTTGATATAATTGATGTAGAACCATCCAGGGTGTAAGAGCAGTAATGCACCACCCAAAAATAAATGTTTTGTTTAGTTTTGTAGGAGCCCACTATGACAGCTATACTACATTTTTAGGAAAATGTTTCTCAACCTTAAAATCACATGTGAAAGATATTTTTATTAAATTTTTTATTTTGAGTACAATTTGTTTGAGTTACTTCCTTGGAGGTTCATTTTGCATATAAAAGCATGCCAGTAAAGTTTTGTAGCAAGATCAAGTCCAGTTTTGAAGATATTGAATTTTCTATTTTTGGCAGTGTGGTGCAAAAACTTTGAACTCAATTTATGAAGAGATTAGAGGCTCCAGAAGGGGTCACAACATGTATGAGATGGAGTTGCGCTATCCTAATTCTAGAGCTCTTTAAGAGGTTTTCAAAAATTAGTTATAATAGAAAATTGGGAGCATGGTTCAGAAGTTATGGCTTCTAGAAGTGATGTCATCAAGACTCAAGTTTTGATACAAAAAGGAAGAGAGAGAAATCACTTAGGAGGAAAATTGAATCATTGTGCACGAAAACAGGAAAGTTTCAAATTCTATAATATTCTAAGGAGATTATTGGTTCTACAAATACATGGATGATGATGGTTTTCGGGCTCAGTTCTAGAAGGTTAGTTTGTGGTTGTTTTTTGCACATTATTGTAATAAGAAGTCCCACGTAACTATAGCATGTAATTGCAAAATCCACAAAGGATAGATCTCACAAAAGCAAGATTAGAGACTCAAACTTGAGACCACCCAACCATCAGTATTTTCCCTAGAATGGTAAAGAGCAGTTCATTTGATACATTAGGCAAATCTCATCCATCCAACATCATAGAAAGTTGGAACTGCAAAACAAATCAAAATTTAGAGCTACATGAACAACATAAATATGCATTCCTCCTAAAAATATTACTTCACTCCCATGCAATATTTACCGTTATCCATCCCATTATACTTTAGTAAATAAATATAGACAAAAAAATAAAATATACTGTTACCTAAGCTAGCATCTTGACAAACCTTGGAAAATAGAATGGTAGCACACCAACCTTAAATAAATTGTTCCTAAGAAATAAATAAACCACATAAAATAACCAAGAAGAACAGATCCCACAAAATCAAGAATAGAGACTCGAATTTGAGACCAACCAAATCTTAATATTTGATTCACATAATTAAACAAGGGTCATGCACTACATATAATGAATCTTAGTCATCCAACATCATTGGAAGATGGAACTACAAAACAAAAAGAAATTGAGCTCCATTAACACAATAAATAGGCATTCCTCCCAAAAAGCTTCCTTCGCTTCCCTACAATATTTACTATTATTCATCCCATTAGTGTTTAACAGCTTGAGAATCAAACTTGATCCCATCGAGGTATCAAAATTAATTGCAAAGAGTCAAATAGGAGTTTCGACGCTACATCTGACAAATCTCAACCCTAGAATTCAAAGAAAAAAATTTGAGCTCCATAAATTGTAAGCTCTATGAGCTATAGAAAAAAATGAATTCCTAGGTATATATCATTGTATAACATTAATTAATAACATTTCAAATTTTTACGAACATCCACCACATGCCTAAAATATTCGCTCCCTCTAGAAAATTCTCATGTTCCTAAAATCATCTATCGTGAGCTCCATTTATAGCTGATAAGATAACAAGCCTAGGACAAACCCTACATATTTGCTAAATCCAGGAAAATAAGCCTAATAATTATAGATAGAAAAATAACCATGCCTAAGGTAAAAATAAGTCACTCCAAGTCAATGATAAAGAAAGACACTCTTTTTGTACATATCATCAAGTGCTTGACCATTCCACTAGTGTATGTAAGGCCTTGTCAAATAAAATAAAAGAACTTCACGAGTCGGTTAACATAAATAATTCATCTATTGACAAGCCTACTTCTTCTTCCATGCATGACAAGTGATATTGAGGTTTACCTCTGTCCTATCATTTTTGCATGTCTATCTTAAAATAATATCTTATTTTATCTTCCTTTGTGGGGGCCAATCCACTATCTATTGCGTCTTCATTTGTGAGGGCCAATCTAGTATATATTATGTCTACCTTTGTAGGGGCCAATTCACCATCTATCATGTTTTTCTTTGTATGGGCCAAAAAAATATTTTGTTATATTCAGAGAATTACAAATCCTGTTCATGCGCAGCCCCTAACAGGTCTTTATATTTTTTAATTCTTTAACTGGGTACATCTATCAGATTACAAATTGTCAAATCCTTTAACAAGGTAGACTGAATAATTCTTTTGTACTCTTAATTGAGTATCATACTCCTAATAGGGTAAAATACAAGAAGTAGCTAACATTGTAGCTCTAACCGAGCAAACTTTATACTACAGTAGTGAAGTATTGTAAGCGTCATCCCCAACGTAGTGTATTCCTCTAAAAAATGATTTCTGGGTGACCAAAATATTTGGGTTATGTGTTGACGATTTTATGATTTGAAAAATTTACTTTATGTTCATCTCATGCAATGTATTCAACTCGGTAATTGTTGAGTTTGTATGCTTAAATCTTTTAAGGGTGCTGATTTACCCCTCCTCTCTTAGTACATAACTTTCCTAAGTTATTCCAACACAAGTGACCAGACTATGACCTTTAGAGATGATAACAAGGAAAACAAATGAGGATTCTCTCATGGAATACACAATGACTCAATAAATATTATAAATCTAGTACTCCGAGGAGTTTAATCCAAGAAGTGAAATTTGATATTTTGTTTCTTTAATAAGTCAAGATGATAGAACAAACGTTCAATGGCATAGCTAATTCTATTTTGCCCAGATATTATTTTTCTATTAGTGAGGTCGTTGGGGATTTAGGAAGAATGATCACTATGTGGAACCCAACAAAGGTGAGGGGAAATGTGGTCTACTCGGTTCCTGAACATCTGACTGTCTATTTTGAAAGTGTAGATTCTAAATGAAATATAATGAATATGTATGCCCCTAATACACAAGCGAATAGGGACTCTCTATGGAAGAAGATCATGAAATTGATTAATTCACATAGTTACTCTTTTAGATGGTGGAGGAGGACTTTGACAATCCCCTTTGCCCATATTAGAAGCTGGGAGGGTTAACTGGCTACTCAGACAACATGACTTAATTTGCAACATGAAGCATTATGGTCAAAGGAAAGAGGAATATAATGACGATTGAGGAGGAGAGAAATAAGGGAAATGGTCAAGTAAATAACAGGCATAAATTACTTTATAATTTTGAATGTTGGTAGAAATAACGAGAGGGAAGTGGGTCCACTCCCAGAAGCGCAATTTGTTGGGAGGTTTGAATATGGGTTTTCAAGTGTATTAGGCTTTTGATATGGAAAATTATAAGGGGGGTCAATCAGAGGTTTATCAGCGAATGGGGCTGTAAGTGTGGCTACCGAACCAAAGGTAAGAATTATCAAATCGATCAAGAAGGTAGTGATAACAACATCACACACATTTCAGACAAATTCAAAGGGATGAAGGAGAATACATATGATATAAGGGATACTTCGTCAACCTTTGAAAACTCCTTTGCCAGTTTAAATCTATTCAAAATAGTACAAGCTCTAGCCAACAAGGTTATTCAGGGTTCCTACTCTTTGTCTTCCCTTACACTAGTCATTTACTTTCAATTTTCCACCTGCCTCTCGGCTATTATTCGATTGTAAATGTCAATGAATTGTTTGTTTCTAAGTCTGTCTAGACTGGTTAATCCAATGATCTCTTACAGATTCTCCTAGTGTTTTTTAACGGTCAACACCCTTTCTATGTTTCTTTTTATTTCAATAACATTTATTGGCCTATCATGTAAATATGTCATGGGCACATCTTGGTAAACAATTTTGAGATTACACTTAATTTAGCTGGTAAAATTTTGAACAAGTAATTTGACATGAATTGTCAAATCGTACACGATAGTAGTTATGATATCTATGTAGTAATGCTTTTCATATTCACGAGAACATATAAAAATGATTTCTTTCTTCAGTTTTTGTTAGAGATATTTATAGTCATATACTTGTAATATTAATCTCTTAACTACAAATAGTGATTTAATACTTAATTCATTTATCAAAATTTTGGTTTATCATGTGAATGTTGGGAAGGTGTTGAAATTAGGGTTTGATGGATTATAATGTAAGAAGGTGACCTTAACGCTAGAAGTTAATTAGTTAAACTAGAGTAGTGAGGATGATATTGTAGATTTGATGACTATCTTAAAATTTATATAATCTTCAAAAAATAATCCCATGTTTTATAAATTAGGTGCACAATAAATATTATTACATATGATGATATCGAAACTTCTTGAAAAATAATGAGTTAAATCAGTGTTAAAGTCAAGGCTAATATTATCCATAAATTTGAATTTTAAGTTTACTCATGTATACCTTGATATTAAACAACTGTTGTGAAAACAATTTAGAAATGAACCTCAAGACTAGAATGATAATTTCAAACCAAGGACAAGTAAATGTTAGTGGAAGTAAAATAAAGATGAGTAAATGATAAATGTTTGTTCAATATGAATTTTCATATTATTTTTATATTTAGAAAATAAAATATAATTTTGAAACAATTTTTCATTTACACATTAAACAGTTTTTCTATACTACATTATAAACTAAATATACGTGTAATATTATATATAGTCTAAGAATTTAAATATTGTGATAAAATTATTTAACAAAAAATAATTTATTTTTGAATTTTATGAATTATTTGATATTTATACTCCAAGATCTTTATTTATTATATATTTAATGTTGTGATGAAAATTTTCTTTGTCATAATTTTTTAATTGAATTTATGAACTATTTGATGTCTTATAGAGTGTAATGTATATCTTCATCTATCGTGATGCCTGTATTATTTAATATTAACATTTTAAGATTTTCATTCTTATATTTCAAACTATAATGTAGATTTTCATATGTCATAACTTCTTTAAATTGAATATGTACCTTATGCATTTTTGAACCTGCACAATTTTAATGAATTCCAAGTAATCTAAAAAACTAATTGTTTTGTATGTTGAAAGCAAAAAAAAACGTGGTTGTTGTTCATTGCAACAATACAGAAAGGATGACAATAAGAAGATTTATAGTATCAACACATTAACAATACAAGCGAAAAAACTAACTAGTGTATTGCTTCCACATAGCAAAAATGAGGAAAGACCTGCTAGCTATTATAACAAAGCATACTATAACTACCCTATCCATACTAGCTAAAGTCTTTTGAGTACCACAGAAAATAAAAGTCTTACTTAAAGGCCACACATTTCCATACCAGAGAGTGTTTTTCAAAAACCATAACACAGTTCAACAATAAATTTGAGAACTAACTCAAGCCTATCATAGCCATTAACATCAGCATAGCAAAATAAAAATATGAGCCAACCAAATGTGCCTTCTTTAGAGTGTATTTATTTGAAACCATCATTTGTGCCCAATCCTCCATGAGGAACTTAAAAAAAATTTGAAGGTCTCGTCTTCAGTGTCATTTACTCCAAGCATATCCTTCCACAACAAGCATAGAGTAGTAGCCAACGAGTGCATCACCTTGAAGGCAAACTGCGAGGTTGAAAAAGCTATTATTTAAAAAAAAAATGAAGTATTAGAAGACATTATGATTTATTCTTTCAGCGTGTTGCAAAATGTTTACATATTATGTGGTATTGGGTAGGCTATGCTGCATTTTCGATGTAGTATAAGGTATAAACAATTTTATTTTCAAGATGATCTTTTGGATAAAGTGGAAAGGGGATGTATTTGGTAAACTGCTTCATAAAGTTTCAAAAATGAGATAATATTAAAATTTGTATCCAATAGAGAGAGGTGGTTGTAGAAGGTGGAATAAAAGGATGAACATTAGCATTGCTTCACCTTTTTGGCTTTTCATGAGCTATCTTTTTAGGAATGTAACCCTCAATGTTGGTTATGGTCACATAACATCTCATTCATTGGAATTGTTTAAGGAAGTTTAGTATAAACATTATATTTTATATATTTTTAGTTTTTTTTTATTTAAAAAATAATTTTGTATAAATGTGAGAATATTTTGATAAGTTAGTGTAATAATGAATTTTAATGTTTATTTTTAAGTAAAAAATTTCTAATAAGGGTGAAAAGTTGGTTTATTTATTGAAGGATATTTAGATAAACATTGTGGGGAAGTAGTATATATACATTTTTATTCGAAAATGACTTTTGAATGAATGTTTAATAGTTAGACAACTTTCATTTTAAAAGTATTTTCTTAAGGAAATGTCAACTAATATATATGATGACGATGTGACATCACCTTTGATAGAAAGATGTTATTGGCCTATGCATTAATGTCCTTGTTTAAAAATAATTAGTTATTTTGAACATATATGAGAAATATATATGTTATAGGAAATAGTTATTCTAAATTAAAATAAATTTCAATTAAAAACTCAATTATAATTAATCTTAATTAAAAAATAAATTATTAAATAAAATGTGCAACCAATTTTTATTTTTAAATGTATCCTAGACATCATCATTAATAATAAATTTATTAACAAATATTAATTATTTTATAGATTAAAAATTATTAAAAATATACGTAGAAAAACTTATAAATAATCCAAAAATTTAGGTGTTGTATTTATTATATGGGTCTAAGCTTATGCATGAGGGAAATGGTGTTAGAAATTGATATTATTGAGTAAATTATTCTTTTAGAATTGTGAAGGAATTATCTATCTCCACCTTATCTAGATTTATTACCACCTTCTAGGTCTACTTATTCTTTTTATCTTATATATTGATACTCGCTTTATTTTTTATACTTAGAAGGAATTTTGGGCATGTCATTTTTATGGTTAGCACTTATGTTTCCTTTATGTGTAATGCACTTTTCTCTCATATACTATCCCTTTCATGCATGTTTGGTTTCATTTTTTTTTTTCTTTCTTCATGTTTCATCTTTCTCACTTTGAGCGCTATCCTATTTATTAAATTTACATATACTTTCATGCTACATGTAACTGGTGTCTCCTAACATTTCTGGCTATTGCTTTTATATTTACAAAATTTATCTCATTTTGGTATTTTATTTTTACACACATTATCATTCAAGGGAGTAAAATAAACGAGTACAATTCACATGCACATGCTGATTTATATTTAGTTTTGGTTCATTTGATGAAACATTTTAATGCAATTGTAGATTAATAAGTGGTACATTCATGAAAATCATATTGAATTTTGAACTTATACAAAAGCTTGAAACATCTCCCAAACTAAGAGAGTGAAACTTCTATACCTAATATAAATAATTATTAATTTCATCAACATTTCTTTATCTTTGTTTTCAAAAGCTAAATATTCCAATTATAGATTAATTTTAGGGTTATTATTAACATTTATTTAGTTAGCTTAAACTTATGTAAAAGAAATTATTCGATTACAAAATCATATCTAGTGTGAGTTTTTGAAACTCTATTATATAAATTCAAGTGCAGTACCAATAGGGAGTAAGGGTTAATGACATTCTATGAAGAGTGCAGTACAATAAACCATGCCAACAATTTTTTTTTGTAAATAGAAACTAATTGAAATTAGACTGTAGTCTTTCAATTCAAAAAATGACTCGAGTAGTAGGAAGAAAAGGAAGAAATGAAGAGTTTTGTTTACATTTTCTCTCTCACCTCTTCTCATTCTAATTATGGATCATGGAATGTGATTCGAAACATTGATATAAAAAACTTGCACACAATAAAATCCAGAAAATGTTTTATCGCTATTTGATGGATTCTGAAAATCTCATAACGGTTGATCAATACCAATTTAGTCACCTACAATTTTTCTCATAATTTACTAAACCATATTTTTGTACTTGATGAGAGTGGACAATGATCATGGATAGCTATGTATTCAGTTGAGCTAGCCTTTATGATAGTTAACAGTAATCACTGATGGCCATATTTATTCTAGAGTTTAGGCATTGTATTATTCTCTATCAAGTTTCTTTGTCTTCTTCTTTGCATGCAATGTATTTGTACTATTGGTAACTCCAACTAAGAACAAACATTTGTCGTCTTGTAAGAAGAAAATCTTCTTTACATACAATTTCAATTAATAAAAATGAATAATATCTAAATAGTTATTTTAGATTAATAATTAAATTAAGAGTTGATTATCATTACAAATGTTGAATGGGCGAGCTGTAAGAAAAGCAGCAGAGGAGAGAAGGAAAAGAGGTGGTGGTTAATTGTAATGCTTTTAATCAGAAACTCAATAATTGTATCTATATGCATTATAATTTTTTTTCTTGGAAAGTTTATATACTTATTC
>MU225431.1:1659031-1682305 GCA_018584345.1 Thuja plicata
GATAAATGTTTGTTCAATATGAATTTTCATATTATTTTTATATTTAGAAAATAAAATATAATTTTGAAACAATTTTTCATTTACACATTAAACAGTTTTTCTATACTACATTATAAACTAAATATACATGTAATATTATATATAGTCTAAGAATTTAAATATTGTGATAAAATTATTTAACAAAAAAAAAATTATTTTTGAATTTTATGAATTATTTGATATTGATACTCCAAGATCTTTATTTATTATATATTTAATGTTGTGATGAAAATTTTCTTTGTCATAATTTTTTAATTAAATTTATGAACTATTTGATGTCTTATAGAGTGTAATGTATATCTTCATCTATCGTGATGCCTGTATTATTTAATATTAACATTTTAAGATTTTCATTCTTATATTTCAAAATGTCTTGTAGATTTTCATATGTCATAACATCTTTGAATTGAATATGTACCTTACGCATTTCTAAACCTGCACAATTTTAATGAATTCCAGGTAATCTGTAAAACTAATTATTTTGTATATTGAAAGCAACAAAAAACCAGGTTGTTGTTCATTGCAACAATACCCAAAGGACGATAATAAGCAGATTTATAGTAACAACACATTAACAATACAAGAGCAAAAACTAACTAGTGTATTGCTTCCACATAGCAAAAATGAGGAAAGACCAGCTAGCTATTATAACAAAGCATACTATAACTACCCTATCCATACTAGCTAAAGTCTTTCCAGTGCAATAGAAGATAAAAGTCTTACTTAAAGGCCACACATGTCCATACCAGAGAGTGTTTTTCAAAAACAATAACACAGTATCAACAATAAATTCAAGAACTAACTCAAGGCTATCATAGCCATTAACATCAGCATAGCAAAACAGAAATATGAGCCAACCAAATGAGCCTTCTTTAGAGTGTATTTATTTGAAACCATCATTCATGCCCAATCCTCCATGAGGAACTTCAAAAAAATTTGAAGGTCTCATCTTCAGTGTCATTTTCTCCAAGGATATCCTTCCACAACGAGCATAGAGTAGTAGCCAACGAGTGCATCACCTTGAAGGAAAACTACAACGTTGAAAAAGCTATTGTTTTAAAAAAAAATTATGTATTAGAAGACATTATGATTTATTCTTTCAGCGTGTTGGAAAATGTTTACATATTATGTGGTATTCGGTGGGATATGTTGCATTTTCGATGTAGTTTAAGGTATAAACATTTTTATTTTCAAGATGATCTTTTTGATAAAGTGGAAAGGGGATGTATTCGGAAAAGTGCTTCATAAAGTGTCGAAAAGGTGATAATATTAAAATTCGTATCCAATGGAGAGAGGTGCTTGTAGAAGGTGGAAAAAAGGACGAACATTAGCATTGCTTCACCATTTTGGCTTTTCATGAGCTATCTTTTTAGGAATGTAAACCTCAATGTTGGCTATGGTCACATAACATCTCATTCATTGGAATTGTTTAAGGAAGTTTAGTATAAATATTATATTATACATATTTTTAGTTTTTTTATTTAAAAAATAATTTTGTATAAATGTGAAAATATTTTGATAAGTTAGTGTAATAATGAAATTTAATGTTTATTTTTAAGTAAAAAATTTCTAATAAGGGTGAAAAGTTGGTTTATTCATTGAAGGATATTTAGATAATTATTGTGGGGAAGTAGTATATATACATTTTTATTCGAAAATGACTTTTGAATGAATGTTTTTGATAGATAAAAGCAGCAAGAGGGTGTTGGCCCATAGAACAGGGGACTGGAGGCACATTAACAGCAGGTTAATGGCACAGTTGAAGTAAGTAGCATGATTTACTGTTAGCACCAGAACTTAAACTTTTACCTCTATCAAAAACAAAGGTAACAGGTCTGCATAAAAGGAAAATACTAAAGTATCTAAGAACCATAACAACCACCAAAATAATGTTCTAGAGCCACGCAGGGCTAATCCATAAGCAGCTATTAAACTTAACTAAACCCATCAAAACAAAGCAGGGGAACTGAGGAACCAGTCTAACAAAAAAATAGCACAGCATAAACCAACGAGCTAAATTTTCCCTCCCAACTACTTAGACAGCAGTGATCTCGCCCATTCTTCTTGAAGAAACAGAAAAAGGTCTCTGTTATCAGCATTAGCCTCCAGCTTGCCATCAGACAGCTTCTCCTGCATATTGCAAAGGGTTAAAGTAGAAGCGTGCATCACCTTCAAGGTGAATTTTTTAGACCTCCTGTAGAGATCCATCATGTCCTACATTCCATTTTTTATCTCTGCTATTTCTTTTTCCACCTTCGCGAACCTGCACATAAGGGTGCCCGCAAGGCTACTTTTCTCCTCCATACCAGGCGAAAGGGGATTATCCTGGGGGTCACCTTTGTGACTTCGGGGTGGGGAAAGGCTCATGGCTCTGTTAGGGTTGTTCATGGGGGTATTCTTGGCCGGGCTCCTAAAGCCATCAGAAGAACCCTTTTTAGACTCGGTGGAATGTGAGGCATTTTCAGACAGGGAGAGCTCTCTGGAGGCCGTCTCCAACATTTTGAGTTTACACTGCTCTTTAGCAATTCTGTTAGATCATCTTCAGCCTGTTCCACTTAGGTCGACTTCCAGATTAACCAAGGTTTCGGTTATTTTCTATTTTTTGGGCTTACACTCAGTCTCGGGGGTGCTATCCGCCTCTTTACCATCCAAACAGCCCACAGAGTCAGAAACATAAGACTCGACCAAATCCTCCTGAGGAAGCTTAATATTTTTCTTGCGGGCTTTTTTCTCACCAGTCTCAGGACCTTGAATGAATGTTTTATAGTTAGACAACTTTCATTTTAAAAGTATTTTCTTAAGAAAATGTCAACTAATATATATGATGACAATGTGACATCACCTTTGATAGAAAGATGTTATTGGCCTATGCATTAATGTCCTTGTTTAAAAATAATTATTTAATTTGAACGTATATGAGAAATCTATGCGTTATAGGAAATAGTTATTCTCAATTAAAATAAATTTCTAATAAAAACTCAATTATAATTAATCTTAATTAAAAATTAAATTATTAAATAAAACGTGGAACCAATTTTTTATTTTTAAATGTACCCTAGACATCATCATTAATAATAAATTTATTAACAAATATTAATTATTTTATAGATTAAAAATATACGTAGAAAAACTTATAAATAATCAAAAAATTTAGGTGTTGTATTTATTATATGGGTCTAAGCTTATGCATGAGGGAAATGGTGTTAGAAATGTATATTTTTGAGTACATTATTCTTTTAGAATTGTGAAGGAACTATCTATCTCCACCTTATCTACATTTATTACCACCTTCTAGGTCTACTTATTCTTTTTATCTTATATATTGATACTCGCTTTATTTTTTCTACTTAGAAGGAATTTTGGGCATGCCATTTTTATGGCTAGCACTTATGTTTCCTTTATGTATAATGCACTTTTCTCTCATATACTATCTCTTTCATGCATCTTTGGTTTCTTTTTTTTTTCTTGGTTCATGTTTCATCTTTCTCACTTTAAGCGCTATCCTATTTATTAAATTTACATATACTTTCATGCTACATGTAACTGGTGTCTTCTGACATTTCTGGCTATTGCTTTTATATTTACGAACTTTATCTCATTTTGGTATTTTATTTTTACACACATTTTCATTCAAGGGACTAAAATAAACGAATTGAATTCACATGCACATGCTGATTTATATTCAGTTTTGGTTCATTTGACGAAACATCTTAATGCAATTGTATATTATTAAGTGGTACATTCATGAAAATCATATTGAATTTTGAACTTATACAAAAGCTTGAAACATCTCCCAAACTAAGAGAGTGAAAATTCTATACCTAATATAAATAATTATCAATTTCATCAACATTTCTTTATCTTTGTTCTCAAAAGCTAAATATTCCAATTATAGATTAATTTTAGGATTATTATTAATATTTATTTAGTTAGCTTAAACTTATGTAAGAGAAATTATTCGATTACAAAATCACATCTAGTGTGAGTTATGGAAACTCTATTATATAAATTCAAGTGCAGTACCAATAGGGAGTGAGGGTTAATGACATTTTATGAGTATTGCAGTACAATAAACAATGCCAACAATTGTTTTTTTGAAATAGAAACTAATTAAAATTAGACTGCAGTCTTTCAATTCAAAAAAAGACTCGAGTAGTAGGAAATAAAGGAAGAAATGAAGAGTTTTGTTTACATTTTCTCTCTCACCTCTTCTCATTCTAATGATGGATCATGGAATGTGATTCAAAACATTGATCTAAAAAACTTGCACACAATAAAATCCAGAAAATGTTTTATCGCTATTTGATGGATTCTGAAAATCTCATAACAGTTGATCAATACAAATTTAGTCACCTACAATTTTTCTCATAATTTACTAAACCATATTTTTGTACTTGATGAGAGTGGACAATGATCATGGATAGCTATATATTCAGATGAACTAGCCTTTATGATAATTAACAGTAATCATTGACGGCCATATAGATTCTAGAGTTTAGGCATTGTATTATTCTCTATCAAGCTTCTTTGTCTTCTTCTTTGCATGCAATGTATGTGTACTATTGGTGAGTCCAACTAAGAACAAACGTTTGTCGTCTTGTAAGAAGAAAATCTTCTTTACATACAATTCCAATTAATACAAATGAATAATATGTAAATAGTTATTTTAGATTAATAATTAAATTAAGAGTTGATTATCATTACAAATGTTGAATGGGTGGGCTCTAAGAAAAGCAGCAGAGGAGAGAAGGAAAAGAGGTGGTAGTTAATTGTAACGCTTTTAATCAGAAACTCAATAATTGTATCTATATGCATTATAATTTATTTTCTTGGAAAGTTTATATACTTATTCTATATAAATGATATATGTGTAATTTAATAGTAAATTGTGAATATATAATAATTTTATATATTTTGTTGTTTTTAAAATATGTTTAAGTTAACAAACGATATTTACTTAATTGAAAGAATTCATTTACGAGAATGATGTAGTGTTCTTTGATTTCACAATGTATCCATTGAAAGTTTCTATCACAATAGATACTCATATCCTCAACTCTAAATGAAAACAACTTATTTTAGATGATTACCAATACTTCAATAAATAAAAACTTATTACCATTCCTTCAATGATAACTGATTATTAATATTTTTTTGAAGTTTGACAAATTATGTATCATTTTGTATATAAATAACATACTTCTGATTAGACCTTTGTATAATACAACAAATAATATGTACACTCTTTTTATTTACTCATTAAATCAACCTTACAAAAGAAAAATTGTATAAGAGATTGAGCCACGTCTATAATAGGATAGTACTACACAAACATTTTCACCTAAATTACCATCCATTTGAATTCTTCAGCATCCTCAACGACCACCTCCTCCTTGACCACCACCACCTCCTTGGCCACCTCCTCCTCCTTGACCACCTCCACCTTGGCTACCTCCACCTTGGCCTCCTCCTTGGCCACCTCCTGCTTGATCGCCGCCACCACCACCAGGTCCTCCTCCTGCTCTTCCTCCACCACCAGGCCCATGACCAGCCATCTTTACTACAATTCTCTTTGAACTCTTCTTCTTCTTCTTCTTTCTTCGGTGCTGTGAAAACTGTATCTGAGAAAGAATGTGTGCAATACTCGTAAATCTATGATACATATATATATATATATATATCTCTCCTGCCGACCTTCGCTCCATATCTACCATTCGTTTAAGGCAGGAGAGAGCTGTTAGGTGAAGATATTTAAGGAAAGCGCACTAAATGCTACCCACGTAGCACTTCTAGCAGGCACCCACAAATATCTACACCTTCATCTTGTATTCTGTTACACCGTTGATCGTTTTCGCAGATAAGATTATGGTGATCAATGCGATAGACTCGGAGAGAAAAAATGTTGCACGGTGGTCATAAGATTATTATGCGACAACTAGAAGCTAACAATGGGAAATTCAAAGGAATCAAATAGAACTACGTGAATCTTTGGTTTTACTATTTAACAGCTGAATACGCAGTTAATCACTTTACTCTACTTAATACCTTTGATTATTAACATTACCATTGCTCATCGTAATGTCAATCGGATTCTGGTGTAATCTGCCTCACTATCTAAGGCAGCTCGTAATCCCCACACACATATAAACTCTAACGGAATAACGTAAACTGAATCGTAAGAGTGTAACCTAGGTTCAAATCAAATCTGCCCCGCCATATGAAGTATATTATTTTTGGAGTATACAAATAGTACATTTTTTATTATATAGTTAAATAAAGAGGGCTTAGATTATAAAAATTTATACAAAAAATATTCCATAAGAAGTAAATTATTAAAATGTATACAAAAAAAATAGACGATGATGTAATCCTACACCACTGAACATCATGATATAATCCTATACTCCGAGATATGATATAATCATATAATCCTGTTTTCTTATAGTCATGTATAATCAAGATTCGTTGAGCAAGATATTTTCAAGGATTAGAGGCTAATACATAATAGGATTTTTATTATTCATCGAGCTATGATGTATATTTGTAGTGCCTATGATCTCATCTATCTCTACAATAGTAACCCGAGTAGCGCAATTTTAATTATTCTATTTTTTTATTCATTCTTTCAAAAGCTTATCTATAGTGCTCTCACATTTATTAATAGCAATCACAACAGTCCATCATGGGAGTAGCTCAAATTTGGGGAAGACGGGCTTTATAATCTCAAGGAAAAATGAACATTAATAAAATGAGCGTTGATGGATAGAATCACACATTTAGCAAAGACTCATCTTAGATATTGCAAATTTCTTAAATTGTCATAGACAGATTGAATTATTAATGTCTATTATCGAAGTTGGAGGAGGATGAAATGATACAATTTGTCTACCAGTTTAACCTATGATAAAGCATTATGTATCTTAATTTTCTATCAACTCTCCTTCCCCCTTTTTTCGAGATTTGCATAGTTTTCCATGGATTCTCATATTCAATTGCTTTGTAGTAAGCAAAAGATGTCACTCATTGGCCAAATTAAGGAGAAGCGGCTAAAAACTATTGTGAACTACTCTAATTGCCAGATAATTAATGTTGTGAGAAGGACCAAGGGTGGGGAGTTCCCACATTTGGACCAAAGATATCATGTGAGCACAAATACTACTAATTTATCCATGTTACCTTTCTCATCATTGGTTAGTCCAAGGTAAAGCAATTTTGGAGGAAAGTGTTTTAATAGGAGGATTTTTCAGGATAACTAGAAGTAGTTGTGGCAAATATCGAAGATGACATGAAAAATCCTTGTCCACAGGAGTACTTTGCAGTATGCAAGGGTGTCAAAGATATAAAAAAATTGTGAATACACATGGTGGATCAGGAAGATATCAACCATAGAATTCTATTCATTCTAGGGCGTGTTAAATTTTTTTAAAATCTTTCAGTTCTCAAAGTGCAAGATGAAGGAGATTGGATTGAAATCTACAAAGGAGAGGAGGGTCTCGATAGCGAGGAGAGGGATGGGAAGTTTGAACTAGACATTCGTGAGGAGATCTCTGAGGAAGCGACAATGATGACTGTGGAAATAAGTCACAGTGGTGTGGGATGCTCCTCAATGTGCTAAATTTAGGTATTCAAAACACTATTTTTAATCATAATTTTTGTTTTCATTTTGACTAGTAGAAGGTTGTTTGGTAGCATAATTTTTTAAATTATTTTCTATATATTTTAGTACTTTAGGTTTCAAGGATAGATGTAATTTTTACGATATGATGGTGGCCTATGCCTATTTTACTAATGTAATAGTTGATGTAATTGATGTAGGACCATCCAGGGTGTAAGAGCAGTAGTGCACCAACCAAAAATAAATTTTTTGTTTAGTTTTGTTGGAGCCCACTATGACAGCTATACTACATTTTTAGGAAAATGTTTCTCAACCTTACAGTCACATGTGACAAATATTTTTATTAAGTTTCTTAGTTTGAGTACAATTTGTTTGAGTTACTTCCTTGGAGGTTCATTTTGGATATAAAAGCATGCCAGTAAAGTTTTGTAGCAAGATCAAGTCCAATTTTGAAGATATTGAATTTTCTATTTTTGGCAGTGTGGTGCAAAAACTTTGAACTCAATTTTTGAAGAGATTAGGGGCTCCAGAAGGGGTCACAACATGTATGAGATGGAGTTGCGCTATCCTAATTCTAGAGTGCTTTAAGAGGTTTTAAAAAATTATTTATAATAGAAAATTGGGAGCATGGTTCAGAAGTTATGGCTTCTAGAAGTGATGTCATCAAGACTCAAGTTTTGATACAAAAAGGAAGAGAGAGAGAGAAATCACTAAGGAGGGAAATTGAATCATTGTGCACGAAAATGGGAAAGTTTCAAATTCTATAATATTCTAAGGAGATTATTGGTTCTACAAATACATGGATGATGATGGTTGTAGGGCTCAGTTCTAGAAGGTTAGTTTGTGGTTGTGTCTTGCACATTATTTTAATAAGAAGTCGCACGTAACTATAGCATATAATTGCAAAAGCCACAGAGGACAGATCTCACAAAGGCAAGATTAGAGACTCAAACTTGAGACCACCCAACCATCAGTATTTTGCCTAGAATGTTAAAGAAGAGTTCATACGATACATTAGGAAAATCTCATCCCCGATCGTGCTTTGAAGAAAACAACATTTCTTCTACAATTCTGATATTTTCAAGCAATGGCGCCCCGTAACAAAGGTATGTTTTATTATTTTTGTTGTTTTGTTGTTTTTTTGCATTTGTAATCAAATTAGTTATGGTATTGATTTTTTGATTTTCTTTTATTAATTTCATATCAGATTCATCAAACAACCCAAGAAGATGAAAAAGAAATGAAATACCACCCCCTATAGAAGCACACCTATTACAAAACCCTCAAAATCCTCCTCAACAACCATCGACACCTATAAAACCTCCTCAAAATCCTCCTCAACCACCATCACCACCCATAAACCCTCCTCAGAATTCTCCTCCTCCATAAACATCGCCACCCATAGACCCTCCACATGTGCCAATAGGTCATGTAAATGCAACACAAGAGGAACTCGTGCAACACATTAACCAAAATAGTGCACAAATTAATATATTAGTCAATAGGTTGAAGGCTTCCGGTCTTAAGCATCACTCTACCCTCACCACTACATTAGAAAAAATGTCCAATAGTGCAAATGAGGTGTCTCAAGAGGCATGACAAAATGGGGTTCATGGAGGGATAAATGTCATACATATTATGCTGATGGTTTATCATATGAGGATGTGAAAAGAAAGGCCATAAACAAACGTGACATATGTGCACTTTTTACCTATACTAATACTAGCACCTCCCTAAAAGATAATACAAAATGGTTTCATATACATTGGTGTGCTCATAGGGGGATGAAATCAGCTTTTTGGGATAGGTGGTACATGATATTTGACCAACCACCTTGTAATAATAATGAGGTGCCTTTATATTTTTTGAGGAAGCTATACTGTGAGTTTATCCTCGGCGAGAAGCTAAATTACTTTGACTTTTGTGAGTTCTAGGGTAGATGGAGAGGCTTTGAGATTCCTCCAACTACAACATGAGATTCCTTAGGATCAACTTGAAATCTAGCAATAATATAGACAATATTCATGATATCAGGTCTGGTCTAAGTCAAATAGAGAAATCCACCAATCATAGATCTATATCTAGTTTGATTTACTTTGGGAAAGTGATCATTCTTATTCAACTTGCATCCGATCACCATGGGAGTATCAACTGCCTTTGAATCTTCCATTCCAAACTTCTTCAACAACTCTTTTACATACTTGGACTGAGATATAAAAATTCTATTTTCTAACTGTGTGATTTGCGAACCTAGAAAGAATTTCATTTCTCCAATCATAGACATTTTAAATTCAATTTGCATTTCATCATAAAAATCTTTGCTCAAACTAACATTCCCTCCAAAGATAATATCATCAACAAAGACTTCAACAATCAAAATGTTATCATGATCAATCTTGAAGTACAAATTACTATCAGCAGTACATTTGTTAAATATAAGATTCAAAAGATACTTATCCAATCTCGCATACCATGCTCTTGGGGCTTACTTCAATCCATACAAAGCTTTCTTCAACTATAAAACCATATCATCTTGATCAGACAATTGAAATCCATTTGGTTGCTCAATGTACACTTCTTCCAATTCATCGATCAAGAATGAAGACTCGACATCCATTTTTTTTTTTTTCTAAAATCAAGAAAACCTGAAATTCGAAGAGAAATTTGAGAGTCATGTACTCAAAATTAGAAGATGTGCAAATAAAAACTAATTGTAGTACTCTGAATCTAGTATCTAAACTACTAAAAAAAATTTTAAAATGGATAATATTAAGAGGGTCAAACCTCTCACGCACGAAAAATTATTCTGGATTTTTTCACAAAAACATAACATAGCCATTTTTGTGCGCTTCACAAAATATATAGTTAGATTTAGTATTTTAAAAAACCCTTTGGTAGGATGATAGATAAGAGCGAGATCTATAAGTTGTGTATTTTTTTGTAATTATTTTTTTATCATTTGTTTTAATTATGATTATTTGAAGTGACCGCATCCTGAAAATCTGGTACTTGTTCGTGCCCTAGGCATAACTTGCATCAAAATAATTGAAAATGCAAACTTTTTTTAAAGTGTATAGAATCTAGTGTAGAACAATAATATGTAATTTATTTTGAATTTGTTTAAGTAGACAAAAATTTATTAAAAAAATGGTAGACATATGCCTATGAGGACTGTCAAGACACTAGTAAAGAAAATTAAACTTTCGTATGCTAATGTTGTCAAAAAATTGAAAAATTTATATGGTTAGAAATCTTAGATTACATGTGAAATTATGGTGGTAATTTTACAAATACCCACTTGATGATGTGTAAACATGATGATGAGGAATTTGAGAAACATGTTCTGAAGAACAAAACATGTGAAAAAGGAGGTGAATGGAGGCAAATGAGGCTCCCAAGACCCAACCTTGTTATCTAGGAATATTAACTAGCCTGATTCTTAGCTTTTAAATTTACCAAATAGAATCCCAATTAATTTATTTTAATTTAAAGTAACGCAATTGTGTTAGGGGAGTTTTTCTATTTTTTTGGGTGGGTGGTCACTTTTTTGCACACCATCTTGGTGCACTTACCCATTTAAAAACATCCTCATAAAGTCAGGAATGGTCCAATCAACAATAATATCATACAACACCTAGTTCTACACATCAGTAGCATAGTGGAAATGTATTTAAATAGGTGATCAATACTTTCACAATCTGACGGGCAAAGAACATATTTGTTCACCATGGTGAATCCTCATCTATTAAGGTTGTCAAATGTGAGAATCTTCCCATGGGCCATGATCCACCAAAAATATTTAACCTTGGGGATAAGGTTAGGGATCCATATAAGATTCCATAACTATTTATTCTCTTACCCATTTTCCAAAGCCCAATAAGCTAATTTCATAGAGAAGGAGCCCGAAGAATTATGTTTCCAAACCCATTTATCACTGCTCATTTGGGAAAAGAGAAAGAAATCAGGTAAGAGAGGGGTGAAAGAGCTTAAAAAAATCATGCAGTTGCTTGTTAACTTGAGGAGATATATCATCACTTCTCTTTAATTTATCTTTAAAATCTTTCCACAGCTTTACCCTCATGTCGCAAAATATAGTTGTTAAACAGTCCTCCATTTTTACTAATGAGCCATCTTCTAACCTGGATGAGATTGTTAAGATCATCCAAGGGTTTTTCTTGGTCCCAGACATCCTCCCAAAATCTAACATTTTTACCATCTCCTATAATCCTCATACTACCTTTTTCTTAAGATATGCTTAACTTTAAGGATGCTTCTCCGAAGAGGGGATCCCGAGGCAGTACTGGGTTTATATAAAAAGGAGTCAGAATGACCATTATGGAGATATTTCACTCTCATTAGTCTAGCTCAGTCTTTTTTATTCTCAATGACCATCCAACCAACATTATCAATAACATCTCTATTTAAAGGTCTTATATTTCTGATAGATAGGCCTTCAACTTTCTTCAGGGTGAAAACTTTGTCCCATTTAACCAACACAATTATTGCTTTGTCCTTAGTACCTGCCCACAAAAAATTCTTTTTTAACTTCTCTTTATTGTAGACCACTAATCTTGGAATTTTGAAAAGGGAGAGGAAATATTTGAAATGGAGGAAGTATTTTAGCAGTTGGATCTTCCCCACTTTGCTTAGCATCTTCCCTTTCCACCCAACTAGTTTCTTTTGAAATCTTTCAATGAGATTGTTCCAATACGTTGAAGGAGGAAAGTTGGTTGATAAAGGAAACCCCAGATAGGAATCAGGAAGAGAAGCAACATTACATCCTAATACTTTCTTAGCTTTAATTGAAGAGCCTCATCCAAATTAAAGAAATAGAACTTAATTTTTTTATAATTTATTTTTTGTCTAGAAACCTTCACATAATTATCAAAAATTTCTTTCTATTTCCTAGCCTCAGACATCTAAGCTTCTCCAAAAAAAATAGTGTCATAAAAAAATTGTTGGTGGGAGAAAGGTTGAAGATGAGAAGCAACTTTTATACCTTTCATCAAATTGAAATCTCTATTTTTTTAATATTATGCCCCAAAACTTTAACCCTAATAATGAATAAATGGATAGGTAAGGGGTCTCCCTGTCTTAAACCTTTTCTAGTTGAAAAGAACCTGTTAGGAGAGCCATCAATTATAATAGAGTACATGGTGGATGTGAGACATTCCATTATCATTTTTAGGAATTTACCATTAAACAATATTTATTGAGAACGTCTAAAAGGAATTTCAAATTTGAGATCCTTGTAAGCAGAAAAATAAAGAAACAGTCTTACGACTTCAATTCTTTCCACAGGGGCAAAGATCTCCTCAAATTCAATTCCTCACATATGTGAATATTCTTTGCAAATAAGTCTTGTTTTTTTCTAATAACTTCACCTTCCTCATTCAATTTGTTCCGGAAGACCCATTTAGTTCCAATTACATTTTTTTCCTTAGGTATGGGAACAAGAATCCATATATTATTCTTTTCAACCAATATCAAATTTTTCTTTCATTTCTCTTACCTAGTATTAATTTTTGATATATAGTTGGTTAAGAGTGTAAACTGTAGTACTCATAATTTCTCTCCAATAGACATGCAGAACATTTCCTTCCAACGTCACTCTCCTAATAGTATCTAGAATAGTTTTGTTCTTTCTTTCCACTGCTCCATTTTGCTGAGGGGTTCGTGGAGCAGATATCTTAATAGAGAAGGCATAAACCCTAGGAGAAACTCTAAGAGGTACACATGGAACTTGGGTTCACAAAAAATGTTATGGAATGAATTACTTAAGGAAAAATACTTAATCATCATTAATATTTGATATTCTATGGATACGAGCTAGGCATGATAAATATTTAAGCCTTATAAAATCTCAAAATTTTAAATAATAAATGCAAGTATTTAGTTCTATGCTTGATGTAAATTATTATTTTGCTAAATGTCCCAAATTAATTTGATATTATTATGAAAAAATAGGACTTGCTAGATGAATGCATCATAATCTATATCTTTTCTTTCCTATTTTGGTAATTTTCTAACTATGAAATAAATCCCATAGGTGCAGATCTAGACCAAACTTATGGATTCAATTCTCTCATAAGAATTCATAAATTTTCATCATGCCTTGAAGTTCTTCGTTTGATCTTTGTATAAATGTTTTACTTGTGTGCTTGATATTTTTCACATGATAAGGACAATTGACTCCATATCGCAAACTATTGTAAGGATGTCAAGTCAATGATTTTTTGAGCAAGATGAGCAATAATAAGCAACTTGCATAATTCCTTGGGATGCTCATCTAAACAAATTAATATTTGACTATAAATGCAACATCGTAGCATGCAAATCAATTTAAACCTTACAACAATTAGTTAAAGAGAAAATACCAAGATAAGTTTTTAAATTTTATTTTCAAAATAAAAAATTAATTTCTACAAATACATAATAATTAAGATTACTTTCATAATCATAATAAAATAAAAAATAAATAATCAAATATTAAACTTAAAACTAAATATAAATTAAAATAATCTAAATTTATATTATTTACTAACTTTAACTATCATCTTTATAGGCTAGTCATTACATTAAAAATGAAAAATGAATAAACCATAGTAAATGGAAAAAGAAAATAAAGTTGACAATTTCACTATTGTATGGAGATATGCATTCGAGAGGTCACATTCATTATCATAAAAATAAAGTAAATACGTCGATCTCGCTATAGTCGATTTAATTATTCTCGATGTCTTGAACGATTGCTGCATTTTTATAGAAAGAGACTTGATGAGGAGCATAAATAAATCTTACGTTTGGTATCTATTTTTAAGAGATCAAAATAATTTAAATAGTAGCATGCTTTTTAAAAAGGAGATTTGATGGGTGGCATAAATAAATCTTACGCTTGGAATATCGATTATGAAAAGAAAAGAAAAATTCCAAACTTACTCTGTATTTTAGATGCCTGTCTTGGAAAGATTTGTCTGACTAGTGATTACCACAAGGTGCACACCGGTGAATGCACAAAATCCTAATTATTTGCACCTTTAGTTCTAGAAAGATGGTCTTCTGCTTTCTTTACAGCTTAGCAGATGAATGTAACGTACCAAAAGAAAAACACACATTCCCATCTTATTTTCTTCACAGATTGGAAAAGATTGAATTCCCTTTTCGTTTTCTTTTTTACTGTACCCATCTTCACATTCCAAATCAATTATCATTATAAAAGACAAGCTGAGCAACCTGTTTTAAGTCACATCTCTTCAATTTCTTTTACCCGATTCCCTCTTTCACAAGAATAATGGCTACCACTTCTTCCTGTTTCTCATCTTCTTCACAAGAAGATTATCAAAATATTATGAGTAATATAGTTGCGGTGGAAGCGATGAGCCACATAGATGAATTGGTTTCTTACATTGATCAGTTCTTAAATGGGGTAAGCATGAATTGAATGGCCTTTAATTAAATTCAGTATTCTCTTACAGATTTACATCAATAACGAATTGGTTAAAGCAGGAAAGAAAAGTTGGCAAGACGGATGAGGTGGATTCTTCTATCAAGTCTGCCGGTGTTTTACTGAACAAAGTGTTAAAGAGATCTAAGAGATATAATCTATGCAAGGTACTCAACGAATTTTTCTTTTTCTTTTAAATCAACTGATGCAACACGTTGACTTATTAATAAACTTCTTGATCCAGACATTTCAAGTATTATTAGAAAGAAAGTATTAACTGTGGAAAGAAAGTATCTTTCATTGTTTTTGTGTGCAGAGATTGTTTAAGCGAAATCTTAACCGTGAAACCCGCAAGTTAATGATTGATGTAACAAATCAAGCTGCACAGATTAAGTGGTTGGGGGTGGCTCTGTCAGTCGTTGCTTTTGTTTTGGAAAGAATAGAGCAAGTCTCTTCCAACACAGAGGAATCGATAAAGCTCCTCAAATACATTTGTCAGCTCGCCAAATACACAAAGCAGTTGGATGAGCATTTGCCTCAACAAAAGTCGGATCGGGTCCTTCGATTCGTTGTACACGGCTCTGCTCTCTGCATATCGCAAATCAAATCCGATGCCCTTTCCAAGTAAAACTTGCAATGCGATTTTTCTTTAGTCATGTGATATTCATATTTCAAGTCTTGTATAATGCTAAATGCTTATTTATTTTTGATGGGTGAATAGATGTTTGGCTGCTCCGGTTACGGCTGAAGATTTGCAGAGCTTACGAAGAGATCTTGAACTTGAGTACCAAGATCTCAAATTAGGAGCGATGATCGCTGTTTTGGAGAGGAGTAGAGAAATTTTGAATAGCATTCCACTTGTCCTGCCTCCCTCGCAGGGAATACCTCCTCAAGCAGGTACTGATATTTCTATTTCTTTTATTTGGAATTTTGTTTATGCTTTAAAAAATAGTGGTTCCAATATATTATAAAAAAAATGTGAAAATGATCAAAAGAAGTGCTTCAAATATAGTGTAAAAAAATGTACTTTAATGTAAATTTAAATTCACTAAATTTATGTTAATCTTAATTACAAAGAATAAAAATAAAATGGAATACTACAATGAAATGCTAGTTAAAATAAAAATGATAATAGTAATTAAATTCATTGAATTCATTTCTCAAGATCGATAGAATCACAATGAAGTTTTCTATTTTCTAATAATGTCAAAAATATGGAGAAACATGATTTCTAATATGTTTATATTGGGCTTGTAGTTGGTACGGAGGAACCCACAAAGTGCGTGATTCAACTCTTAAACATGGAAAGTAGATCAGCTATTGCATTGGTTATTTACGGAGAAGGTGGGATAGGAAAGACCACCTTGGCCACCGCCGTCTTCACCAAACTCGACCTCCAAAATTACAAATTTTGTAGAGTCGACATGCAACAGGATTGTAAAGAAGCAGATCTTAAGTTTTTGCAAGAGCAAATTTTAAGAGACCTTTTTGATCTTAATATTGCCTTGAGAAGTGTGAGTGAAGGTTGGAACGAATTGTCCAGGCATTTTAAAATACCCTCCTCAAAACCCGTTTTCATTTTTGTTGACAATGCACTGAAAGAAAGTGATCTTGAAAAGCTTTTGCCTATAGCTGACTTGACATCGCTTCCGCCACAGAGCAGGATTCTCATAACAACTAGAAATTTGAATGAGACAAATATAATTTTGCAGGCGAGAATTAAACGATCTGATTACCAAGTACCTTTTCTTCCACCAGAAGAGGCACATAAACTCTTGTGCAAGTTCGCTTTAGGCAGTCGCGACGAAAGTTTTGACGCCACCATAGATATTAAGGGCCTCTTCCAAATATGCCAAGGAATTCCCTTGCTTCTAAAATTGGGTGGAGGGAGATTATGTGAACATGCTGAGAGCGTGGCAGCCTGTCGGGAAACAGTTGAATATCTCAAGTCGTGGCTGCTAGAAGGAGAGAAGGGTGAAATAAGCGAGCGTATGGTGGACTTTGTTTATGATCGCTTGGGAGCCTCATGTAAAGAGGCATTTCTAGATATTGTTTTCTTTTTCTGTAACTGGAAGCGGCGCAAAGTGGCCTCTAGTGTAGGAGAGACAGAGCTTAAAGAGCTCGAAAAGGCCGCACTTGTAAATATCACCGATAAACGCAGAGTGAATGTTCACGATATAGTGCAAGCACGAGGGAGAAAGCTGTCACCAGATGGGGAGAGAATCACCCACAAACAATCACTCATTGATGTTCTCCAAAATGAAGAGGTATGTTTCGTGTCCCGCCTTTACCGGAATTCTAGACTTTATCGTTGCTAATATACGTATAAAACTCACTCTTTAAAATTTTTTAGAGATTTATGTATAGCCAGTTTTAGGAAAAATTTAAAAAATAAACCAATGCTCTATGCACACTTGAGCTACAAACATTTTTGCAGAGGATTAAGAAAACCAAGGGACTTGTTCTTGAAGAATTTGAGCTCGAAGCTCGTCATCTCAACTCAATGAAGAGATGTTTGAGAGTGTTGATAGCATCGGGAAGAGGAGCAAGAATAGTAAACGGAGAATGCAAAGGAGCCTTCGAAAATCTAAGGTTGCTCGGCCTCAACGGTCAAAATTACTCGCCGATGGATGTTAGTAAACATCCGAGATTAGCAGTATTCACTGTGGAAGACTCCAAACAGTTTGAGGTGAATTCTACTAAATCTGCCTATTTTCTTATTTTATTTTTTTCGAAATTTTCTTTTTACTTCAATTTATTTATGCTTTCCCAGGACATTGCTGATTCGAAATAGTGAAATTGTTTTGCAGTTCTCCTGCGTCGCATCTGCATTAAAATATATGTATTTGCGAAGGGCTACACTAGCTAATGTGACCGCCACCTTTTCGCAACTTCAGTCTTTGAGCGTTGTAAAATTGCTGGATTGCAGAGGGTTTAATAGGCTGCCTGAAACCATAGGAAACCTACCTGCTTTGCAAAAGTGGGAAATATGTGACTGTCCAAGTTTGGCGAGGCTTCCAGACAGCTTTTGCCAACTTCATTCTTTAAGCCATTTGAGATTAGATAGATGTACACATCTATCTGCCTTGCCAGAAAGTTTCGTAAACCTCGCTTCTTTGGAGCTGCTAACGTTGTCCAAATGTCGGAAGCTCTCGAATCTGCCTCAAAATTTTGGTCAGCTGAAGCGTTTGAAATATCTGAGCATCTATGGATGCCGTCAATTGCAGAGCCTCTCTGTTGATTTTGAATGTTTGAGTTCACTGATTGTAATCAAGGCTTCAGAATGTTGCCGACTGGAGGGAAACACAATGGACAAGTTAGCGAAGATGAAGGGGCTGATGATAGCGGATATACGTGGCAGCTCTAATTTGAAAAAGCGGTGGGAACAAGTGAAGGAGCATTATTCTTTAGCGGTAGTGTCAGGCAGATTATGGGTAATCGCTCTAAAACATTTTTGTTGTGCTTAACTTAGAATTTAATCTCACTGGTTATGCTCACTATCCTTGTTCTTAATTAGGGTTATTCGTTGCATTGCAGGAACAATTCCTCGAGGCCTCTTTGCTATATGAAGATGTAATGAGCAGGGCATTTTTCCACAGCGAGTCGAAATTCGTGCATGTTGATGAGAATGGGCAGTTTGGGGAGTCGGGCAGTGCGGTAGTTGGAGTAAAGCTGTGTGTGTTGTTCACAGTGTGTGATTTGACATCACCATCAAATAGGGGATTTTTGGAAGCAGTGAAGAAGGAATGGGAGGAGGCAGGAAGTGGTTCAAAGGAGACGCGGATGATATACGTGGATATGGGAGGGTCGTGGGAGGAAAACGAAAGGCGTGTGAGGGAAATCCTCCCGCATTTGCCGAGGGGCAGCATGGCTTGGATAGCTCCAGACAACAGGGCAAGGCTCCTCTTTGCCTACTGCATTTTCAAGCCTGATTCAATTACCATTGCCCGCTTCCTCGATAATACTTTATCGATTCCTGCCTACAACGCTAACTGGGTTGCCGCCCGCATATCAACATCTGTGGATGAAAAGGGAAATAGGAATGTGAGGCTACGCAAACTTTTGATCCCTGATTATACACCTGATTTTGAGGACGCACATATGTTCGACCAATTATTCTCCCCTATTTCGGACGCCGTCAAATTCCTCTTAGTCAAAACCAAGGAGGAAGTGGAGGAAAAGTTCAAAACTTTCTGGAGAGGAGTCCTAAAAACATTGAAAATATTGTTTGTGGTTGTCGTCGTATGTGCTTGTTTAGTGTATTTTGTAACAAGTCACTATTCAAAATTCTAAATTCTAAATGAGCCTTGCACTCGGCAAGACTTGATCCCTGTGGGCTCGTTGTGAGCCATTCAACTTCACCAGCAGACCAAGGGCCCACTGGGCCCCAAGGTACTAGTGGGCCCGTATCGGGTTCCTAAAACGTCTATGGTGGCCTTCGCTGGTTGGTAGCTCGCAGGCTTCGTGCCTCGCTGGGTTGCCTCGAATCCTCCAACAAAAAAAAAAAAAAAAATTCTAAATGAGTAATTTCTAATGCCGCTAATCATTCTTCTCCCCCTTTTCCTTTTCTACACTTTTTTTTTTCTCATAAATTATGAAGTGTGATTCAAAATATTGATGTTAAAGATTTTCATATAATGGAATCTAGAAACAATAACATTATTCTTATAGATGGTAGAAATCTAATAGTTTTAATATTAATATTCATTCTTTACAAAAATTTAATTTATTTTAATTTGTATTATATATATTTTTCTTTAAATTTTGAACATAATATTAAAATAATTATTTTGTTATAATTAAATCTACTAATTTTCGGTGTCAAAATGAATGTTTAGATATTAAAATGACGTTTTATATTGTTGAAATATTAATATAGAAAAAAGTTCTTTAGTAAGATGTTCAGTTTTTTTATTTCTATAGAATATTAAAACTTTAAGATGCTTGTTAGGCTATAAGTTGTTGATTGAAACATTTTTGATAAGGAGAATATATTTTACGCATGTTTTTTAAAAAGAGATTAGATGACTAGCGTAAATAAATTTTACGCTTGGAATATCTATTATGAAAAGAAAAAAAAAAATTTAATTTACTTTGTTTTTAGATGCCTGTCTTGACAAGATTTGTCTGACTAATTATTACCACAAGATGCACAACGGTGAAAGCGCAAAATCCTAATTATTTCCACCTTTAGTTGTAGAAAGATGCTCTTCTGCTTTCTTTTCAGCTTAGCAGATGAATGTAACGTACCAAAAGAAAAATACACATTCCCATCTCATTTTCTTTACAGCTTGCGCATACCAAAACAAAAGATTGAGATCTCATTTTGTTTTCTTTTTCTTTGTACCCATCTTCACATTCAAATCAATTATCATTATAAAAGACAAGTTGAGCAACCTCATCACACACACAATTTTACACATTCTGAGTAACCTATTTTAAGTTACATCTTTTCAATTTCTTTTACCCGCTTCCCTCTTTCACAACCTCAGTAATAATGGCCAACACTTCTTGTTATTGCTCATCTTCTTCTTCTTCCCAAGAGGATTATCAAAATATAATGAATAATATAAATGCGGTGGAAGCGATAAACCACATAGATGAATTGATTTCTTACATTGGTCAATTTATAAATGTGGTAAGCGTGAATTGAATCGGCCTTATTTAAATTCAATTTTCTCTTACAGATTTACATCAATAACAAATTGGTTAAAGAAGGAAAGAAAAGTTGGCAAGACAGATGAGGTGGATTCTTCTATCAAGTCTGTCGGTGTTTTACTGAACAAAGTGTTAAAGAGATCTAAGAGATAACTATGCAAGGTACCATTGGGCTGTGCAGCTCAATCTATTACATAACGGATCTAACTCTAATATTCTCTTTCTCCTGCAACCGTAGGTCTCTGTAACCGCTGCCTTTTGGACTTTCAGATTCCTATGGGTGTTTTCAGTTGTAGAGAGAAGGATGATAGTATTTAGGGCTTTGTGCCTGAGAAGTATTTGTGGCTGATTAGTCTTGAAGACTAATGTATGTAAACATTGTTCATTGTTTGAAAGGAGGAATTTGTTTTTGATAGATAAAAGCAGCAAGAGGGTGCTGGCCCGTGGAACAGGGGATTAGAAGCACATTAACAGCAGGTTAATGGCGCTAGTCTAAGCTTGTAGCAGATTTGACTGTTAGGAGGAATTTGTTGAAAAGAAGAACAAAAGAAAATTTGTTCATTGTAGAAGCATATAAATACTATCACACTGTAAATCATAGCACTGAACAAAGGAGAAAGAAAAATGTTGGAAGAAGCTACTGCAACAGTTGATGTATGATGCAGGGGCATCCACGTGGACAAGGAGACACTTCAGTTTTGGAATTTCAGATTTTCTTCTCGTAGATGTTAGTTTGTGGGTATTATGTCTTTTGACCGAATCATTACAGACTCCCAAAATGCCTTGCAGATGGGAAAATTAATAGGTTTTGACAATTAATGTTTATGGTGTATGCACCTATTTCAGATTGGATGTAGCTCTGGTGGGGGTTAATTGTGTGGGGATGCAAAAGAGATAATAGAAGGTATTGTTGAAGGTTTGGGGCTGTCTTGATAAGTACATATACTTAAGATTATTCCAAAGGTTATTTATAGATCTTCCTGCAATCTTGATTCTTTATATGCTCATTGCAATGGATGTTGGAATATTTTCCTTCTATAGAAAAATAGTACGATAATATTGTAACTTTAATTCATGCATGGTGGATGCTGCTATGTACAAGACTTCCTGCTATAATGAAACATGTTTGTAGAATGACACTTTATTACACTTCCTTTTATTATGTCAAGTTTCAATTATGCTTTCACATCAAAGACCTATGGACATATCCCTTGCACCTCATTTCAGTGCAAGTGTTATTTATTTAATGATATTAAACAAGTGATGAATATTTGTGAGAAGAGTAAAGATAAACTTTTGGAAGGAATGCATCACTTTTCATTTGGTATGAATGTAGACTTAGTAAAACATACCAATTACCAAATATATCATACTAGAATGATTTAATTGGAAGGAAAAATCTTTTGAATCTCAAATGGAAACTATATAAATTCTACTTTATTCTCTCTAATTTTATATTACTTTTATATTTAAAACTATCAAGATGATTACGCCGAGAGGCATCCTACAGTGGCAACAAGTTGAGCGGAATGTACATAAAAAATAAACCCTTAAGTTTCCACACATTAATAAAACATCAGACTGCGGTAAGAAATGACGCGTTACAAATCCACTTGTCCAGCACGTCAGTGAATATGAATCATGCAGCATGAAGCGTTACAAATTATATGAATTGTCCACTTGTCCAGCACGTCAGTGAATATGAATCGTGCAGCATGAAGCATTACAAATTATGCAGGAGAAGCGACGTTTCAAAAGGGGAAGTCAGAATGAAAGAAGGTAATATTATATAAGAGGGCATTGATGACTGTCGCCTTCTTACTCCAACTTTCAGAAGAAATTTTCAAAAGACCTTTCTTCCAAGGTATGATATGTTTTCTCTGTCTCCGTTTCTGATTCATACATTGATCTTATTTGTTTCAATTGTCTTTTGATTCATTCTGTGGTAAGCTTGTACGCTTTATTTCAATTTCATTAATATTTTTGAAGAGTTTATGAGTCATTATAATAAAATTTGAATAAACATATGCCGTCAGTATAGGGCACGGAGGATAATGGCTCACCTTGGTGCCGAAGAATGGCTTCTCCTTCTCCCCCCCTGAAAATACTATTTTTGGTACATAAAGTTTGAAGTGGTTGAAATTAGTCTTTGTTGATTACTGATTTATCATTGTTCATTACCCCGTAATTATCAATTTCTATTCATGTTCTAAGAAATACTTGAGCCAACCAATATTCACAGCAATCTCTATAAATCGTCATGTTATCCACCAGTACTCGAAAGTTTGATTTTGTTTTGCACGACTATGTTCCACAATAGAGCTCAATATCATTTATTGTAATCATCAACCCAAACTCAGATGACTTGTTATCACCAAACCAGACACAAACAACTTGCTATTGAATTCAAATTTTACTTGCACCGTGAGTCTCATGATAAGAAATGATAGAAACCACCCTATTACTTTAAATAGTTCTACAAGCAAGTCTCTCTGGTTTAATATGTACTTTCACCAGT
>MU225431.1:1685008-1726717 GCA_018584345.1 Thuja plicata
AACCCTAATCATCATTGTCTTCCTAGCTATATACAAAGCCCTAAACCCATAACCCTAATCCTCAATGTCTTCCATGTTGCAGTATTGGTATATTTAAATCAAATAATCTAAATGCAATATTGAAATCACTAAATACAATACTTAAATCAAATTATCTAAAACTAATTATTTTAATACTAGCTTATATATACCTATATATATAATACGCCGAGAGTAATCCTTCTCGAGTGCGCCTATTTTTTGTGTGGATTAGGGATGATAATTTAAAATAGGCGCCTCGAGAAGGATTACTCTCGGCATATTATATATATAGGTATATATAAGCTAGTACTCAACAAAAATCAATGTTGACATCACCTTAAGATTGCTATGATGGGTCATATCAGCATTCACCAAAAAATGTTGTATCACAACCTGTACATAATTAATAATAACTAGTACACATTGATTTTATATTAATTTTTTAATAAAATATTATAAATAAAAATATAAAACTAATGTAAAATTTATACGACATTCAATATAAATTATAACTGACCAAACCGCACTACTTTCTATATCAGTACTTATTTATTGAGAATTGAATATCCTACCAACACTTCAAATCTGGCTTATGCATCCAAGACTTCAAATTAGACAAAATGTCTCTTGTCAAATTTAGTAAGGCAACAGAAAGAAACGTACTTAGGACAATGCATTCACTCTTTCTGATACTTAGTTATTGAAGCATTGGATATGCTATGAGTTCCTAACCTAATAGGGGAGAGGACCCAGTAGTTGAACACATTCTAATGGTTGTGATAGCAGTTGTTAATTAAATACCCACACTTGGTGATTTAATATCCAATATCTTTGACAATATTGTACCAATAATTGCGACTTTAAAGTTGTTTTTGCTGATGATAACTACTCATATTTGAATGAAAGGTGTCCCTTTTCCTAAAAAGTAAGCAATCGTGTGATACCACATCAGTTGCACAAGTATGGGGATCCCTAATGCACTACGACTGGTCTCACTTTTTTTTAGGCTATTTTGAACACCTTGCAAAAAGCATGCTGGTGTGGCATCATATTTGATGACGTGGCCCTAAAACCTTAGTTATAAGCAGGGGACTTGCCAAGCAAGCTTCTGTAAAAAAAATGGGAGTGATTTGATATTTCCATGTAGGATTTTCAGAAGCACAAAGTTACGGTGCTCAACTATTGGGTCCTCTCCCCTAACAATGAATCTCAACTTCTGTATTAAAGATTTGAAAGTAAAAATATGCAAAGTCACCTAACTAATTAACTCTCTTGCTCGCGAGGTGACTTATCATTCTAACGATTACGCTGGTAAGCTTAGTGTGAAATGTTCTTCGTACACAAAATAGACATTTCACATGACAAATAGTACGCTTCATTTTCAATCCTTCTGACTGGGAGAAAAAGGTGCCTATCATTTTCAATCTTAACTGGCTTGAGTGTAGGGAAAGGCTTTGGCTAAGCTCCAGACAGAATGCACCAAAGAAAAATAAAAGTCAATTTTTTTTTCTCAAATTCATGAAAACACAGTAAGTTTTTACCAATCTTTTTATGGTTTTCAACCACAAAATATGTAGATCATGAAGAATAGATGCTAAAAATTTTGCAAAAATCTGTGGTGTTTTCAGATTTTTCAAATTTAGTCAATGGTGCATTATTTCTGGAACTTAGCCGCGTCCACAGGGAAATAAAGCAATGTGCAGAAGGCTAACATTTCTACAACATTCAGAGCTATCTTTAAGACGTATGTTGTCCAATTTCTCTTTTTTTTTTTTGGTAGGGGTGAATTTCTCTTACTTGCTTCCCTCTTTCACAAACTCAGTTATAGAATAATGGCTACCACTTCTTGCTATTGCTTTCCTTCTCCTTCCCAAGAAAATTATCAAAATATTATGAGTGCTATGGTTGTGGTGCATGTCGCGAGCCACATTGATGAACTGATTTCTTACATTGATTAGTTCTTAACAGAGGTAAGTATTATTTAAATAACCCTTAATTAAGTTCAATATTCTCCTATTTATATCAATAGTAAATCTTTTGAAAATAGGGAAGAAAAGGTGGCAAGAAAAATGAGGTGCATTCTTTTATCAAGTATGCTGGTGTTTTACTGAACAAGGCATTGAAGCGATCTAACATCCATCTATGCAAGGTATTCAACCATTTTTATATTTTTGTTTAGGTTAAATTAGTTGTTAGCTATTAATGAACTTCTTGATCCATAAATTTAAAGTATTATTAGGAAGAAGCATTAGCGTGGAAGGAAATTTTGGTCATAAGGGATAACAACTACAATTCCTGAAAGTATCTCTCAATGTTTTTGTGTGCAAAGATTCTTTAAGCGAAACCTTAACCGTGAAACCCTCAAATTAATGATTGATGTAACAAACCAAGCAACACAGATCAAATGGGTGGGAGTAGTGCTGTCAGTTGTAGGTTTTGTATTGGAACGAATTGAGCAAGTGTCTTCCAATATGAAGGAATGCATATAACTCCTCAAATACATGTGCGTGTTAGAAGATTCTAGTAATTTCTACCATAAATTTTGTTCATTAAGGTGGAATTTTCTGGAATAGTAATTATTTAGTAGTTTTTAGAAATTTGCATTTTGTAGAATTGTATCTATTTAGCAGTTTCTAGAAATTTATCAATTTGTAACCTTTTAGTAGCTTCCGAAATTTTTTCCAATGCCTATATAAAGGCACCTTGTAAATATTTTTGTGTGTGTGGAGCAATACAAAGTCTATTTTATATTGTGCCGTAGCACTCTATTTTTGCCTCTTCCCACATCAAAGTGGTATCAGAGCCAAGTTGGTATGTCTGCAGGAGAAGGATTAAAAAGGGGGAATTACCATTAACTACAAACACGAGATCGCTGAATCTGAAGAAGTAATAATCTTTAATTAAAGATAAAGGGTTCATGCAATTGTTTGTCATTAAAGAAGTTCTTTGAGATCATGGGAAGCCCAAATTTATCAGTCTGTAAGTATTTCTGGAATATTTTTTTTTCTATGGAGATTTTTTTTTGAAGAATGACATCAGACAGTTTTCAACCTATAATACCATTATTTTTTGGCAAGAATTATGAACATTGGTCTTATAGAATGAGGTTTATAATTAGTTCATTAAAGTTATCAAATATAGTTGAAAAGGGCTACACAGAACCACAAGATGAGTCTAATTGAAATGCTAATGAAAAGAAGAAGCTTGAAGAAAATAGAGAAAAGAATTTAAGGGCTTTGCAGATAATTGGATAATGATTGGATGACTCTGTTGTTGGAAAGATTATGTCAGCCACTAAAGCTAAGGGAGTATGGGAGATCCTTGAGATGAAATATCAAGGTACAAGTAAGGTAAAAGTTTTTAAACTACAAGCCCTTAGGAAAGAATTTGAATTATTGCAAATGAAGGATTCTGATTATGTAGGTCAATTTTCAAATCGTATTACATATTTGATTAGACAAATAAGAATGAATGGTGATGAATTAATAGATAAGAAGGTTGTAGAGAAGATCTTATGAATTTTTCCTAGTAAGTTTGATTCTATTGTGGTTACAATTGAGGAAACTAAGCATTTGTCAACATTATCTATAGATGAGTTGTTTGGGTCAATAAAAAATCATGAAGACAAGTTGAACAAATAGAATAATACTTCATTAGAGAATGCATTCAAAAAACAAATAACATTTGGTAGAGGCAGAGGAAGAGGAAATCCAAGCTTTAGAGGAAGAGGAAGAGGAAGAAATAATTATTGAAGAGAGGAAAGGAGTCCAAAGCCAGGAGGAAGGAGAAATCAAAGCTTCAACTCAAGGGGTCACAATAATAATCAGCCATCACAAAGGTATGATAAATCAAATATCCAATTTTATTATTGCAAGAAGTTTGGTCACTTTTCTAATGAGTGTCGAAAGAAGCAAACTAATATAGACAAGAAAAATGCAATTTTTACTGAAAGTAGTTCAAAGAATTTATTCATTACATGCAATGTGGCTCAAGAGAGTTCAAGTGATTTTTGGTTTCTAGATAGTGGTTGTAGTAACCATATGACAGGAAATAAAGATTTTCTTAAAAGCCTGGATACTTCAGTCAAATCAGAAGTGAAGTTGGGAAAAAATCACATAGTGGAAGTAAGTGGAAAAGGTACAATCAATGTGGTAACAAAACTTGGTAATAAATCTATTCCTGATGTTTATTTGTACCTGGGTTGAAGCATAATCTTATAAGTGTGGGGCAACTTAGTCAAAAAGGTTATAAAGTTGTGTTTGAAAAGAATGTGTGCACTATATTTGATATTCCTCCTAGTAACATGGTGATTGCCAAAGTTGATATGACAAGGAAAAAAATGTTTCCACTCCAAATGAAGAGTAAGATAGTGGAGGAAATTCAAGAAAATTTTAAGGCAACATGTCAAGATCAAGCATGGATATGGCACTTGAGGTATGGGAATCTAAATTTCAAAGGATTGTGTTGTTGCAAAGAAAGTAAATGGTAAGAGGTTTACCTCCTATTGAAGTACCATCAAATTTATGTGAAAGTTGTAGTTTAGCTAAACATCATAGAGAAATGTTTTCAAAGGGAATGTCATATAGAGCATGGACACCTTTAGAAATTGTGCATACAAATATATGTGGTCCAATGCAAACACCATCATTAGGGGGGAGCCTTTATTTTCCAATATTTATTGATGATTTTAGTAGAAAGACATGGGTTTACTTTCTCAAATACAAATCTGAAACATTTGGCAAGTTTAAAGAGTTCAAAGCATTGGTTGAGAAACAAAGTGGCCTATCAATCAAGGTATTAAAATCTGATAGAGGAGAGTATAAGTCAAATGAGTTTTTAAATTATTGCAGAGATCATGGAATCAAAAAGCAATTTAATACCAGTTTCACACCACAGTAAAACGGTGTTGCAGAAAGAAAGAATAGGACAATAATAGAGATGGCAAGGAGCATGTTGAAAGGTTGGAATTTGCCTAATGAGTATTGGGATGAAGCGCTTTCTTGTGTTGTTTATATCTTGAATAGGAGTCCAACAAAGATTGTGAGGGACATGATTCCACAACAAGCATGGAGTGGTAAGATTCATAGTGTTTCTCATCTCAAAGTATTTGGTTGTATTGCATATGCACATGTTCCTAAAGAAACTAGAAGCAAACTAGATTATAAGAGTGAGAAATGCATTTTTATTGGCTATGATGAGCAATCTAACGCATATATTTTGTTTAACCCTATCACCAAGAAAGCAATTGTGAGTAGGGATGTTGTGTTTAAAGAGGAAGAATCATGGGATGGAAATATAGACAAAACAGTTACAGGTGCTGCAACAATACCTTATGATGAGGGGGATAAAAAGGATCATGGAAATCAAGAGGATCAACCAAGTGACCAAGAAGGAACCTCACCATGAATTCCACAAGGAGATCACTTAAAAAATGAAGTTGAACATGGAGAATCTTCAAGTTTACAAGTAAGTAATGATTCAAACTCTACACTTGCACAATTGAGATCAAGGATTAGAAGCAAGAAATCTAGAAGCTTGAATGAGATTTATGATCATGGAAGTAAAATATATTTGCAATCAAACTTTGCTTTATTTTCTCAAGATCCTATATATTTTGAAGATGCAATTAAGGAAAAACATTGGATTAATGCGATGAATGATGAAATAGAATCTATTGAGAGGAATGATACATGGGAACTAGTTAATTTGCCTAAAAAAATGATTGCATAGGTGTGAAATAAGTTTATAAGACTAAGTTTAAAGAAAATGGAGATGCAGACAAATATAAGGCAAGGTTAGTTGCTAAGGGATTTTCACAAGAATATGGGGTTGACTATAATGAGATATTTTCACCTATAGCAAGACTTGATATTGTTAGAATGGTTCTAGCTATTGCAACTCAAAATAAATGGATGGTTTATCAAATGGATGTCAAATCAACATTCTTGAATGAATATTTGGAAGAAGAAGTCTATGTGCACAACAACAACTAGGATATGAAATAAAAGAATATGAAGACAAAGTTTATAAGTTGAAGAAGGCACTCTATGGATTGAAGAAAGCACCAAGGGTATGGTACAACATGATAGGTTCATACATGATAGAGAATAGATTCAGCAGAAGCACTAGTGAGCCTAAATTGTACACCAAGGTCAACGAACAAGGTCATATTTTGATTGTCTGCTTGTATGTTGATGATTTGATCTTTACAGGTAATCTCTCTATAGATATGTTCAAGTCTACAATGAAAAAGGAATTTGATATGACAGATTTGGGTTTGATGAAATATTTTCTTGGTATTGAAGTTACACAAAATGATAAAGGTATTTTCATTTGTCAAAGTAAGTATGCAAAGGATGTTTTGAAAGGGTTTAGAATGATTAATTGCAGTCTAGTCTCTACACCTGTAGTAGTGAGCACAAAACTAAGTAGACGAGATAATGAGAAAGACTTTGATTCTACTCTATTCAGAAAATTAGTTGGTAGTTTGATGTATCTCACAGCAACTCGACCATATTTGATGTATGGAGTGATTTTGATTTCTAGATTCATGGATTCACCTAAGAACTCACATTGGCAGGCATGAAAGAGAATTTTGAGGTATATTGCAGGAACTATAAATCATGGCATATTGTATTCTACTTCAAATGATTTTTAATTGGTTGGATATACAGATAGTGACTTTGCAGGAAATATTGATGATAAAAGAAGCACATCTGGATATGCATTTCATCTAGGATCAGGCATTGTGACATGGGCATCCAAGAAGCAGTCTATAGTAACTATCTCATCAGCTGAAGCAGAATATGTAGTAGGTACATCAGCAGTATGTCAAGCAATATGGATGCGTAGAATCTTGAAAGATCTAAAGCATGAGTAAGAGAAACCTACTACAATCTACTGTGATAATAAGTCCACCATTGCACTTTCAAAAAATCATGTATTTCATAAGAGGACAAAGCACATTAATACCAGATATCACTTCATTCAAGAGTTGGTCAACAACAAAGAAATCAATCTTCAGCATTGCAGATCAAAGGAGCAATTTGCAGATATATTCACAAAGGCATTAGCACAAGGACAATTTGAATTTTTTAGAGAACTTTTGGGTATTGTAAATAACACTGTAATGAATAATTAGTGGTAGAAATTAGGGGGGAGTGTTAGAAGATTCTAGTAATTTCTACCAGAAATTTTGTTCGTTAAGGTGAAATTTTCTGGAATAGTAATTATTTAGTAGTTTCCCGAAATTTGCATTTTGTAAAATTGTATCTATTTAGCGGTTTCCAAAAATTTCTCAATTTGTAACCTTTTGGTAGCTTCCGGAATTTTTTCCAATGCCTATATAAAGGCACCTTGAAAATCTTTTTGTGTGTGTGTGTAGCAATACAAAGTCTATTTTATATTGTGCTGTAGCACTCTGTTTTCATAGTCTGTTTTCACACTCTATTTTTGCCTCTGCCCACATCAGTGCGACCTCGCAAAATAAATCAGAAAGTTGGATGGGCATTTGCCTCAACAGAAGTCGGATCGGGTCCTTCAATTCATTGTACATGCCTCTGCTCTTTGCATCATGCACATTAAATCTGATGTGTTTTCCAAGTAAAACCAGTTCATGCAATCTGAATGTTTCTTTAGTCCTGTGGTATTCCTATTTCAACTCTTCTATAATGCTATTTTTTAATTTTTTTTTTTTAAATATTATTTAGATGTTTGGCTACCCCTGTTATGGCTGAAGATTTGCGGAGTTAACGAGCAGAACTTGAACATGAGTACTCAAATCTCTCATTGGAAGCGATCATTGCTATCTTCAATAGTACTCTGGTTGTCCTGCCTCCTTCGGAAGGCATACTTCCTCAAGCAGGTACTAATATTTCTTTTTATCTAGAGTTTTGTTTATGCCACAGCCAACCATTGATAATAAGAAAATAATCATTGCCACATGAAAATCTTGAATTGAATTTTGTTCATTTGCATTAGAAAAATAGTTTCAGTACTAGTTACCTTAATTAAACTAGTAAGATTTGTCTCTCACAAAACAATATACCAATATCGAATCTCGATTTTTGAAGGCTCTTATTTTCTGGATGAAAAATTGAAGGATGATAAATTTGTAGTCAAGCTGTACACCAAAATCATGTTGTTCTCCCAGTATCACATATATATTAGCATAGGCCAAGCCCAAAGATTTAGTTAGGATATATTAAAAAGTTACAATAAGATATGCCAAGCATTATATATATATATATTCATTCTACATAGGAGACTCATAGGCATTGTTATCAAGAGTGGCAAGTATAACAAATCCTTTCAATATAGAGGCTTGTCCCAAATCTGAGCCAACACCTTGCAATGTCCATAATAAGGCATAATAAACTCTACTAACATGACAAGTTTCTCAAATCTCAATGCTTGGACATAAAATTGAAGGGACAAAGCAAAAGCACATTGGATGAGAGAACACTGGATGAGAGCTTATTTAAATCTTTTATCACATAGACCTTTATCACTAGCACCGTTACCCACATCCATCTCCATTCGTATTTCACTCTATGATTACCATTCTTAGTTTTATTAACATTGTTTTGGATTGGTGAAAGTAAATGACATTATATATTTTTACTTCATAATAGAATGTAATCATATCAACTTTATATTGTTTCAATCTTACCCGTGTTCAAACATTTTTACACTTCCCCGCGTTATCTCTCATGTCATTGATTCTGCACATCTTTAACTTTATTAGAAAATAGATAACAATTGTCTATAACATTTTTACACGTTTCTTTCAAACATAAAATGGAAAATAGAATATAGAAGCATGGTCACCTTTAATAATTATTTTGTAAAAACATAGGGGCAAGCATACATTATCCATCAAATCATAAACGAGGGAAGATTATTCTTTCGATGGGTGTTAGCGTGCCAAGAAGGATGGTGTTATAAGAAGGTTGGGTGTTGGGGATATACGAGCAATTAAAGTAAATGTCAAGGAGGATGATGTTACAGGAAGGAAAGAGATTTGTTGCTCAAAAAACTTAAGGGGATTCGAGAGCAACCGAAGTAAATTGAAAATAGTATAACTGGAATATAAGAGAAGAGGGGAGTATGCTGTGACAAATGGGAGATTCAGAACAGGGTAAGGAAATCTATTAGTGGTTAAAATGAAATGAAAAACATTTGGTGACGGTTTATAAATCTCTATTGGTAGTTCTTTTAGATCATGGTTTCTGACATTTATATTGGGCTTGTAGTTGGTACGGAAGAACCCAGAAGGCTTGTGACTTTATTTAGAGAAATATTTCATTGAAATATGTAACTTTATTTAGAGAAATCTTCCCTCTTTTACCCAGCGGCAGTCGTGCATGGATAGCTCCTTACAACAGGGCCAGGCTACTCTTCGCCTACTCTCTTTTAGAAGAGGCTTATAATAGGGTTACAGAATATGATCCTACAGTTATCGCCAGCATATCAACATGATTGGATGAAGAAGGAAAGAGGAGAATGAGTCTTCACGACTCCATAATCCCTGACTATACACCTGATAATAGGTGCGAACATAATTTCGACCAAGTATTCTCCCCTATTTTGGGGGCCCAGAGATTCCTTAGCAAAAAAGCCTTCGAACTAACAACTTTCAGTGTTTTCCCGTTCTCTCTTATGGGCATGGTGAGGGATTTGGCCATGATTAGGGATTTGGCATCATAAAACCTACATAGTATAATATAGAAGAAAACAATTTAATTTCCTGAACTGTTCATTCGAGATGTACAATCTATTGTCTTACTACATTTTTGTACTTTGGTAGCAATCGTGATTTTTTTTTCCCCTGCAAATGGATAGACTAATTTTTCCCTAAAATAAAAAAAATTGAAAATTGAAATGATTGAAATGATTTTTTTTTAAATTGTAGTTTAATTTGCTTGTTTTTACCCAAAGTAAATGAATAGCAGCTAAATGTAATGAAACAGAAAATTACATGTTCTATTTTTGCAGTCTATTATAAAGAAGAGAAAGACAAATATTTCTATCTTTTATTTGACAAGCCACACCATTGATTAGCTAATTAATATTAGTTTTTATTAAATATTTTTCAGCTTTGAACATTTTACTTTTAAAATAAGACTTTAAAATCAAATTCAAAAAGTAATAAATAAAATAATAATTTTAATACATATCAATATTTAATATAAAAGATATATTCAATTAAAATTGTATTTTATTTTTTAAAAATTATCTTTAATATAAATTTTGCTTATATGATCAAGGTTCATTATAATAATATAGTGCACAAACAACATTTCATGTTCTCAAGCGAAATTAGTCAAATCAAAACTTGTCACAATTGTAAACTTTTCAAAGGTAATATTATATAAACAAGATTGCATATTTTCTAACAAAAGCAATTTCAATTATAGAATTATCAAAGGTGATAGTGTGCTAGCAAAATTTCTTATTCTCTAACAAAATTAGTTAAAACCTATCTCAATTATAATCTTCTTAGATATAATTTAATACAATATATTATCACCCAAATTAGTTAAAGACTATCCCAATTAAAATTTAATTAATTGTTAATCACTTTCATGATAAATCTTCACCTCATAAGATGTTGGATTTGCACCATTAACACCATCATCATTGAATTTTTTTATTGAATCTTTTATGATAAATAATTGCATCATGACTTGAAACTTAATAAAAAAAACTTTATCTTGTAGGCCTTTCAACATTGGAGTTTGTTGAACCATTTTTTCTTGCATAGAGATTGCTTCTTATAACTATCTTATTAGAATAATTGGTCTTTCTGAATGCATGTTAGACTGCCAAAACATTAAATAATATTTTTATTAGATTATCTCAATTTAAGAGCTTTAATATAAATTTTGATTAATTGTATTGTAACATGCCAGTATACTGAGGACTCTTCTTTGCAATAAATACTTGATGCCCATTGATTGTAATAGGTGATTCCTATAAATAAAATATGTATGAAAGTATTAGAGTACGTTAAAAAATAAGATAGGCTAAAATAATTGTAGTCAATATATTCATTAATTTGTAAATAGCTTGGAAAGCACATACTTTCGCTAGACAATTACGTAATAAGCTAGAACGAACTCAAAGAGTAGAAATAGATTGATTTAAAAAATCTCCAATACCTTTTTGGCACTTTGAGTAGAAATTGATGACTCAAATAGTATACAACCAAAACATAATAGTCATTCCTGAATTAAAACTTCAAAGCATGAAGAAAAAACAATCTAAATACATGAAAACAATATACTTAACAAAACTTATTATAAGAAAATCTTATATCGAGAATGGATACCTCATTTCCTTAAACATGAATTCCACCTTCCTTAATAGGACCGAATATTTTGAACTCTTTTTCAAGTAGGGAAGTTGTAGCATCCACATATAGGTTTATAAGATAGATTGAGAGCCCATTAATTGAATGAATGTCATGTAATGTTAGTAATCTAAATTAAAACTTAATGTTACTAGACAATCATACATGAAAATAAGAAAACATTATTAATCAAACCAGCAATGAAGGAAAATGATAATGACCTTGTTCTTTTAGAGACATGCAATTCTTTATAGCATTAGAAATCTAGTTTGATTATTGTAAAGTTGCTTGTAATTGAGCAGGTGACATTCCTTTCTGTTTAGCGTTTATTGGAAAGATTCATCATAACAGTTGATACTTGAATAGGATTTGAATGTCGTTTCATAAGCTAAAAATATAGAATTTAAAGATTGATTATCAATAATTACATGGTTAGTTTTAAATGTAATGCACATCAACATACATACATTTATCATTATTCAAATGTAACAAGCATTCTAATTGACATTGGCATCTCCACATCCCTTTTGGGGGATGTGGTTCTCATGGTTGGGGAAAGGCCATGGACCCAATCACTAGACTATGAGGGTATCCCTTTTCGATGTAGGCAATGCTTCTCTACTAGTAATATAGCTACTGATAGTTCTCTCTCATGTCGCAAAGGTGCAACCACTTAATGGAAGGACACAATTGTTGATCATTTGATTGTCCTAGCCTCTAAATCTTCCTCTAATGACTCTTTATAGGATGATGTCTCCCCTCAAGGTGGTGATCCCATTGATTTGGGTACCTCTGTCTCGGTGGCCCTGACTCCTCCTGTTGATTTGAGTACATTGCTACATATGCCCTCAATCGAATTGCAACTAGTCTCCTTATGAAACAATGTGAACCCTTGTACCAAAAATACTCCTACCAAGAGCCAAGAGCTACTTTTAGTACTAAATTCTGGTACCCCCCTTCAACATTTGCCAAATTTATCTCATATGTGACTTGTTGGGCATATGGACTCTCCGCCATTTAGCATGCAAAAATGTGGAAGCATTTTGAAGGCACTACAAAATGTTAATAATAAATAATTTTATTATTATAGCTGTGAATCGTCTAATTATTATTATAAATTGTTAATTATGAATTGTTATTATGAAGTAGTTAAATAAATGGTGATATTTTATATAAAATTAGAAGTGATGTGAAAAACTTTTAAATAAATAATTTGATTATTATTATAAATTGTTAATTATGAATAGCTAGTTGTGAAGTGATTAAAATAAATGGTACCCTTTATATATAAAAATTAGATGTGATGTAAAAAAGTTTTAAAAATATTTGTAAAGATAAATAATATAGCTTGCATTTCATTTTATATATTTCAGTTAATTTTATAATATTATAATTTAATATTTTTAGAATTAATTTTTTTAATATTATAATATGAATTTAGTTATTTTAGCTAATGTTTGATGATATAAATAAAATATAGAATCTATTAAATAATATAATAATCTAATTGAAATACAATATTGTGCAGGTCAAGACTTTAGTTTGACATTAGCAAATGTTATGTGCAGACCATGGAAAATGCAAGAATACTTGATGCAGTTATTACAATTTCAAGTGATCCATCAGAGAATAGTACAAGTCAAATAGAAAAAAAATGATTTAGTTATCTCAAAAGTTGGGTCAACGTCTATGGATTGGTTGGGTTTTTAGCATAGCAATGTTGAGATGTTCTCAAAAAATGTTGTTACAAATTGCCAGGAGACTCTCCAACAAGCTAGCCAATTGATTCAAGATGCACATGACGTACAAAATTATGAAGTTTAGATGATGGGTGAAATTTTCTACAAAAATCATGCGACATATGTGGCATTAGAGGTGTTCCTTGAATTTATCTAAGAGCTAAGATATACTAAATATTATGTGGGGAGGATGTATGTAGCTTTAAAGGAAAAATACCAAACCATTTTGTGAGATATATGGAAGAAGAAATTTAGCTAGATTAGTATGAATTACTATTTTGTTATATGAAATGATAAAATCATGAATGTTTAGATCCCCTTTTCCCTCTCTCAAAATTAGCACAATTATGATTATGAATATTGTATCAGATAGTATAATTTTTGTAATGAGCATGGTGATTGAACACATAGTATATCTTTTGCACATTATTCATACTGTCATTGTACATGTTATTCCTTAGAGTAATAGTCTTACTGAATATTTCTTTGTGTGATATTTACGTATTTCTATTGTGGGCATTATATGTTCAAATATTTCCCAATATACTTGACATGTATGTTTTCCTTTTTCCAATCCTACGTTGAAGATAGTCAACCAAAACAATTATAAGAATATATATAAATGTTTATTTTTATGTATGACAAGTTATAGAGTTCAATTTTCTCAACATCACATTTACCAGTCATATTAAATTGGTTGCATATATATTTTTTGTATTTGTATGCTCTTGCAAGTAGTTATGGATCATTCCCCTGGGAATAGTCAAGATGATGTCCAACTAATAGATCTTCAAAAGCTACAAATAAAATAAAAAAGTCAATAATATTACGCACACCATAAAGAGGAAATAGATTCTTGTAGATGTACTAGGAAATTAGAAAAAGGACAACTACTCTATGAAAAATAGAAGTGATGAGGTTACAAATTTGTATAGAAAGCCAAGGTTACCATGCTCAATGCCAAGACAAAATAAATGCACAAAAGGATTCAAAAACTCAAAAATAGAAATGTTTTAGGATGAACATACTTTAATAGAACAATGAATAGGCCAACCAATGACATTCAACAATAATTGTACTACTGAAAGCCGTATCCAGAGCATTGAAGAAACCCTCAGCTGAATAATGAAAAATAACTATGAGGGCATGAAAGTGATTGACAGTAATCTTAGGGCTCTTCTCTCTGTGCTGGATGGGAACTCTAACCCTATCAATGTCGATGAGGATAATACTGTTGACCCCAACATTGCTGGCCCAGGGACTCGTACAAGGGCAAGTGCTAAAAAAGTGAAACAGGGGAGCTCCAAAGATATAAAAGACCTCAAAGAAGCCATCGATAAATATAAACATGTGATGGATGAGTATGCTGAGATCTTGAAGCAGACCTGACTTTGTTCGTAGGGGCTGGTTCTCTTTTTGTCTACTTTCATATTTTGCCCGGGTGCTTTTTCAAGAGGGGTTCTTTATGTTTCCTTCTTTTCCCCCAGCTGTTGCTTTTGATGTTGTCTATTTGTTTCTAGTTATGCTTCTTCCTTCCTATCTCTAGTCTTTTGTAAAGGGTTACTGTTCCCTTCAAAAACTATTTTACCTTTAATCAAAAATATAATTGTAACTTCATGAGAGCATCAAAAGATTTAGAGAAAGAATAGATGCCTTGATTAATGCATAAATATGTATTATTTGGAAGGAATTCTACCCAAGAATCCTTTTTTAATCTTTAGATATTCAAAAAAGTTGTAGAAGATGCTTTACTGAGAAAGGTATCCACCAATTCTCATTAGCCGATAATATGGACCTAGGAGAGAAACCTAAATTCTACTCAAAAGATTGACCTAGGTGGAAGAAATGCTAATTTCTTGAGTAAGGCTAGTATTGCATGTAACCCATGCTATTTGAGGGAAATAAAAATATAGCAATTAGACAATCAGCTTTACATAGGACATGAAAAGAATTTTAAATGTGCTCCCACATAGAATAGAAGAGCTAGATGTGTTAGTAGTTCAAAAAATATAGGGAGAACAAAATTATTATGTCTATTATGTGAGTCAAAATAACATTAGAGATGGATTGGAATAAAAATTCAAATATAACGCATATTATAATGATGTTTTCATAAGTGTTTAAAAATTAATAGAAATCCATGAAACAAGAATTGATATTATGAGCATGCTTCACACTATTCGAATCAATGAATAGATATTGTTCACAAATAATGAAGTGCATAATGAAGATGGCCTATTTGAAAGAAGCATAGCTTACACTTCATCATTTATGGGGAAATTTCAAAGAAAACTTCATGAACTATAGATTATTATGGAAACATTAGACCTTGAGGAGACTTAGACCTCGAGGAGACCACGACCAATATTATTGACTGGCCTAAAATAGACCCTACTTTAATAAATGAATAAGATACTGACAAATTACTTGATATGACATTTCTCACTCTCTTTCCAAATGGATCTACACTCCAAGTGCAACTACAACTTAGAGAAGTAAAAATCCATGAGTATGCATTACACTTGATGAGATTCTATGAACATAGGTTTCGATGGCATTGAAGGTTTTGATATTTTATTTACTATCTAATGATGTGACATTGTATTCAAGTAGTAACAACTATCTTTGTGGAAAAGTGCAAAGGAAAATATACCAAGCGCCATTAAGGACCTCTATGCACACTTGAATGATCTTTCTGACACACAATTAGCTCAAGAGGTTATCCACTTTTGATTGTCTATTATGGATACAACCATATTGGAGTAAGTGCACGCTAAATTGACAAACATGATTAATCAAATAGGATCCCTTACTCTATTCTTAATATTATATGTATCAGACATGAAGTGACCTAATCTTCAATATTTCTTATCAAATGGGATTCCCACACAAATGCAATCAATAAAAAATATTTAAAAAATATAATCAATAATCTCCACACTACATTATTGCAATTGCATGAATGACTCAAAAAATTTTATGAGGTAGTAATTGAAAAATTCCTTCATGCAAAATACTATGGGCATAGGTATGAGTGGCAACATAGAGAAACTTCTCATGTGCATAGGTTCCTTTGGCTATAAAATTCACTAGATATGGATAAACTTGATTGGAAGAACATTTCTTCAAAGTTGAAAGAGCACAAGCTTCTTTTTACATGGATGTAATAACTTTAAATACCCACGATGCATCACACAAGAGAAACACAATTATCTGATCCCCCTTGGATGATCCATGCTTGCAAGACACAACTCAAATATTTATTACAAAACCTTCAAATGAGTATGAAGAGATAGTCAATCATCTCCAAACACTAAGAAATACAAAGAGGAAACATTCATGTGAAAGGAGGGAAAAAAATTGGAGTGTTCGTATAGAACTCCTTGGAAAGAACACAAAATTTCAACCTTTCCATTCAATGATGTTGAACAGAAAAATATGAACCTGCAAGAAATGATGACAAATTAAATATCCACAACCTATAAATTCTTTTTATATGGAAAGCCAACATATATTTCTAGTCTATTGTCTCATGAGCACTTGTTTAAAATACATTGCCAAGTATGTATAAAAAATAGAGAGAATATGTGAGACTCTTGGTAGTAATATATTAAGAAGAATAATTATAACCCAACAAGTATATCATCCAATTGTTGTAGCATATCATAAATTCATCATAGAGATAGTGACATAATGTGATACAAGAGCACGAGATACATTTCATATGTTTTAAAATTTTCCACTTATCATTTACAATCGACCCTTTACATCTTTGAATGTTGGGTGAAAAGTGCTCCATTGGATAACAAGAACCAAAAGATGAGAGCCAAATTTATTCTAACTACTTGCACAAATATATGAAATATCCCCCAAGCTTGAGATGATAAAACTATTGGAATCTATGAGGATCTTTCTCCTATTGTACAAGTCATAAACAATGTAGGTAAAAAGAGAGAGAGAGGTAAAATCCATTGTTAGTGTATATCTAATATTCTACACCATTCCAAAGGAGGAGCTAGATTGATTTGAGACAATCTGCTGGAGAGAGCTACTTTTATACAAATATTTTAATAATATAGAGACTCAAAGAGGCCTTACTAAGGATTCAATAATTGAAAATTGAAAGGAAATGAATGTAAGAAAATATGTTGTTTGACACATCAAACACAACATCCTAGAGGAAAAAAGCTCAAGAGAAGAAAAGAGTAAAAATGACATGAACACAAGGGACTCAATAAAGATATTAAATGAATGCTAATTATTTTTAAAAATGGGACCCTCAAACAATATTATCTAGAATGAGCTTGAAATTCTTAGGAGGCGCAAGTTTGACACTAGCAACAGATGGGATTACGCTGCAGTGCCACAATATTTACGTGAAAAAGGTATCCAATCAAGATGGTAACATGCAATCTAACTTTGACATTCAAGTTATACAATTTTAGCAAAGAAAAAATAGTGTTTACAATATTTAAAAACCATGGCATGTGTCCTTTTGCTCAACCTTTGAGTGTGATTATTCAAGGAACAACATGTATAGGTAAATACTACTTAATTGCTTACATAAGAAATGCACTCAAAAGTAAGATGTTAGGACTAAAAAAACCAACTACTCACAAAATCTCTTGTCAGAATTGTTACAAACAACATACATGCATCAACTATACATTCAACATTGAAGATTTCTCTTAAAGAAATGCATCCATTTCGAGGACAAGCATTGACAACATTCCAAGAAGAGTTGAAGCACATAAGATACATCCTCAATGATGAGATGAGCTTCATAGGTCTGAAGCTACATTCAAAGTATAGAAAATATTTCTTTGTTGTCACTTCTTGTTTTTTGGGACTATTTATTAGGCCTCCAATATACTATCATACCATATCTTGCTATCTACATAACCATTGCACCTCATTGGAGTGCAAGCACTAGTTTTATTTAGTTTTTAATAGTATAAATAAAATAATAATAGTTAAATAATCACATGTAACACACTAGCATATATATCTCAAATACATCTATCTAAAAGTACATAACTTATATTACTATATATTATAAAATTAATTAATGTTAAAGTATTTAAATTTATAATTAAAGACAATGCATTCAATTAATTTTAAAAATACTAAAAATATTACTAATTCTAAATTTATGTAATTATATTTTAGTTTATAATTTTTAGGTTTAAAAATTTTCATGCCATTCACTACTCTAAACTACTATAGGCATGTTAAATATATCTATCTAAAAGATGTTGAAGAATATCATTCTCGAAGGCACCTACATCATTGAAATTGTTATTACGAATACACGAATATCTTTCTATATCATTTATAGGTGATGGCTTGTAATTGCATTGAACATTTTAATATAATTCAATCTATCATTGACATAACAAAATATTGATACTAACAATAAGCATAATATTTAATAATGAATAATATAAAATACAAATTATTTTCATCCTTCATTGTCTTTCTTCCTATAAACACAAATTGCAAAATTAAAATAAACTTTTATAATACATTTAAATCATTAAGCAAAAAACATAAATAAAATGTACTGTTACATGCTCAAACCTTTTGCAATTTTTGTAATTATAATTATAATACAATTTAATTAGTTATATTAAATTATAATTAGAAATTATTAATCCTTCATTTGAATATTAAAAGGTTATATATTTAAAAGTAATTCAAGATTTGTCAATGGACTTTTAGTCTATTGGTGAAGTAGGAAGGTTCTTATAAGTCCACTAGAAATCAAGTTTTGAAATAAGAGATAATATAAAAGAAATAACAATGACCTCCATATAAAAAAGTAATTCACAATATTTTACTTTGAAAAAAAAATGCATCCTTTATTTCAAACTATGTCAAAATATAACATTATAAAAATGATCAAAATACCTAATTCAATCCTATAATCAAAAGGTCATGACTTATCATCAGTACTCGATTGAAAATATTGACATATATAGGAAACAGATTTCTCATATTAATAATGACTTGATTATACATGAGACGTTGTGTAGCTATACACAGTGCACACGAATTGTTTAAACTCTTCCCTTTAAAAAACAACCTGCTATTAATATTTCTTTTGCTAAATCTCAGGCCAAATAAACAGTTGGCGTCCGATTTAGAGAAAAACAAAGTAAGCAAGGAGCATGGAGAAACATCAATTCATTGTTTTTATGGTTGATGTAATACTGTTACTATTCTTCGCACTGTGTATTTTACTGTATGTCATCAAAATCTTAATTTACGATAGAAGAGATCGACCAGTGCCTAAAAAAGTAATGAAGGCTCTTCCAATGGCTTTGTATGAAGCAGACGAAGGAGTTGAAGAAAGGATGGAGTGTTCGATTTGCTTGATTGAGGTGGAAAATGGAGAGATGGTGAGGAAGCTTCCCAAATGTCACCATGTATTTCACAGAGAATGTATTGATAAGTGGTTTGTTATCAATTGTTGTTGCCCCCTCTGTAAAACACAAGTTACAATTACAGAAGAATCGACCACTATTCCAAATGGGAATAATAATGCATTTGAGGATGTGGAACTAGGGAACTTAAGCAGATTAACGCGTAGAGCTTCGGAGAATTAATACAACAAATATGGCTCAATTTTATCTTTCTTCTTACTCTCTGATATGTGAAGACTTAAGTTGGGTACTTTGATTTCATGAAACAATATCATCTTGTCTGTCCTTGGTTTCAATTGTTATCAAAATGTAATGGTAGTGCCAGTGAAACCAGATTCCGGGACATCTTGTCTTTCATTGGTTTCAGTCGTTATCTTTCTTCTTAGTCTCTGATATTTGCTGATTAATACTTATGATTGTCAATTTTGTTTTTGGGTTTGATATTAGATTTTCCATTATTACTGTGAAATATGTAGAGATTAAGCATATCTTTTTTTCTACAATACAAATAACCCAAATAAATATTTATTTATTTTTATAATTGAAAGAAATATTATAACTACCTAATTTTACAATATAAAATATAATTTTATCGTATGATCGCATATCATTATGTTGACCTTAAAATGAGATATACACCTCTAATGTTATAGACCGTGTACTTCAATTCTAAATCTTCCTTTCATGTGGTAGAAAGACTAGATGCTTTCAGTCTTCGAAATTTCTCTTCATTGTACCGATTCCTTGCCTGCCAAGAAGCCTGCCTTGAGGAATATGGTTGAATTGTTGCAGGATACAAATCAATGCCGGAAATCAAATGTGTAATCCAGAGAGCTGGTGGGCCATAAGTTGTGGCACAGTAGGAGGTAAATATGTTATAATTTTTATAATTTGTAAGCCTGCAACGACACTAAGAAGTTTTATAGTGGATGTAACTAAGTAGTACAGTATATCTCTTTTGGGAATTTAAATCTGGGCCCTTTTAAACAAAGGAAATAACCTTTGGCTCACTGATTGAAATTTCTCAAATTAGTCAAGAGTCTAATACTATTCTCTTCCAATATCTTCAAGGATTCAACTAATAGGTTGGCCAAAGGCAGTGATGGATTTTTTGAGAAAGAAGTTGAAGTAGTGTCATTTGTACAGATCTTATTGATTAACACATATGATGTTTCATTCGAAGAATCAAAATTGTGTCTAGTCACTTTTGTATCATGTTCAGACAGTTTCTGGATTTGATTACATGTCAAGAATTTTTATCATGAATGTTTCAGATCACATTACATGATCCATCATCAGGATGCAAGAGAGCACAAGGAGAAAAAAAAATCTCCTACTCAGAAGAGAAACACCAATACAACATAATGAGAATGTTCTCTTCAATAATAAAATATCTGCAACTCAGCTTTTAAAAACGCTTGTTGGCCCAATTTTTTTTATTGCTTGCAATTGTCAGATCATTTAACACATTTAAATGATGAAAATATTGTGTAGTTAGGTTGAGGTCCATAGTTACATGTTGAGGGAGTCCTACCTCGTACAACTTTCGGCTTTAGTTTTAGTCTTTGAATTTTTCGCATGTCCTAAATATGTGAATCCTAAGGTTCGGTGGGTAGTAAGATGACTCATATTCAGAGGAAATCATGATTTGGACACTCAATGTTGGAGATGGCTATAGTAAGTTGACTATCATGATTTGTCTAGTTATAAATTCTCCTTTAACTATACAATTTTTTTTTATTTCCCTTGTTGTTAACAATGCTTCTTTTAACTATTAGAAAATAGTCCATCTCATACTCTTCCAAAATGAAATCATGGCAAGGAAAAAATACCATATAAGTAATAATATACATTCACTATGTTTTTGATTGCTGGTAAAAATAGGTTTTAGGGGGACCCGAAACCCCTTACAATCCTTACAAAAAAAGAATAGACATTAAGCCCACTAAACTAAAACAGGACTGGAAACCAGCCTGCTAAACCCCTTATGAATCGCTGCTAAGAAGAAGGCATTATGAACCAGCAGCCCAGAAACCACAAGAAGTATCAACTAAAAAGATTAAACCATTAAAACCCCAGTTTCCCAGAAAAAAAGGCCAAAGCCTTACACCATAAAGTTTGCTGGAGTTTTCAAGCTCCCCAAACATAAATCTAGGGTTTTGACATGGAACCCAGAAACCAAAAGGAAACACCATAAGACAACCTCGCCCCCAAACTTGCCTTTGACCAGAATAAAAAACACCCAATAATCATAATGGGCCCTTGAAAACTTTTAGCAACCCTCTGCAAGCACCACCCATCTGCAAGCAAACACCTCCTAGCCACGAGCAAAGAGAAATCTAGGAAAACCCAGGGTTTCCCTAAACCACAACAAAAATGATACCCAAAGCAATGAGTATTTCCCAACACCAACATAAAACTACCAGCCCTAGACTGGTACTGCATCATAGACCACTCCACCATAAGGACCAAGGGGTTGGCCCCCAGCCATTTCCAACTTACCATACTGTGACTAAAAGAAGGAGGAGGCCACACACTGCACCAAAAAACCTCCATCCAGCCGTCCCAGACCACCTCAATAGGCTGAGCCTCCACCTCAATAGGAAGTAGGGGGAGGAGAGTTGAGGTAGAGAGGGACACCACCACCAATAAGCCATAGGAAAGAACCCCACCTCAAAAGGGGTGTGCTCCACCTCAATAGGAGAAAAACACAGAGGGAAAAAGCCATATGGGTGTCCATCCCTAAACTAAAAATCATCCATGAGCATAGGATGGACAGGATATGTTAGGATCAAAACAAAAAAACCCAGAAAAACTATACCACAGACAGTTCTGCCTCTCAGTAGAATGAACAACAAGAATGGACTGCCCTCCGAGCATAAAAACTATTCTATCCCAGGGCATCATTATAACACCAAGTCCGCTACCTCTACCACAGAGAAGGCAGCACAAACAATGTTAGAAACCATCATAACTGAGGGGGACCTAACGTACACAGAGAAGACTTTCCCCCCTGCCATAGGCTTCCAAAGAAGCCCCATACGCCCATCAACCATCACATAAGCCTCCAAGTGCCAGGGAACTCTAACGCCCTGCACAAGAAGAGGCAGGTTCGTCTTCCACCACACACCAGCAGAGTAACCGAAGGCTCCTTCCCTGCGTCGAGCTGGGAAACTCTCCTCCCCATCTGCTTCATTGCCCTCTCCTTCTGCCTCCTCCTCCTCTTAGGCGCTTCCTTCAGCGGAAACCCCAGCTCCCACTCTCACACCCGCATTCAACATCCTTAATTTCCATATAATATATACATTCACTATGTTAATACACACTTACATTCAAAATAATGTGGCTTTTCTATTATTCCAATCTCGTGCAAATTGATATAATTTTGTTATTTATGGCCCAAGCTATTTACATTTGACGTGTCAACCAATCTCCATTGAATTATATCATAGCTTCGCTTCCATTTCACTTGATCCATTTGTTGATGCTTTATTTACTTCTTCGTGTTCCAATGTATAATATGTTTTTGCATTTCACTACATTCCAACTACCAAGATAGATAATGTTACACCCACCATGAATCTTTCTTAACTTGCTACTTATACACTCTTTTAACTCAATCATGTTAGGAAATGGAAACACATATTGATAGTCATGAAATTATTCAACAACCCAAAAAGTGTCTCTTTAACCACAAACAATTGTGGTAACCATCGTCAAATACCACTAATAATGACATGGGTCTTAACAATACACAAATCACAAGGTCTTACACTTTAGAAAGAAACAATCAACATTGGAAACATTGATTGACAAGGGTTGACATTCACAACTATTTCAAGCGTTCACGAGCTTGCAGGTCTTCGCAGTCGCCTTGCCTTCACTTTTGAAAAATATGCACACATACAACAAAGCTCGTATGTTGCTAGACAGAAACAAGAGGAGGCACACTTGACAACGTTATCAAACTCAAATTCTTCAAACAATACAAATTAATTTCAAGCATTTCATATATGTTCCATAAATTAACTTTTCCTAATTCTACAAAGATCACTAGAAAAATATGAATTTCAAGATATTTAAAACACTACATTTTTTTCATTAATGTTTGTTCTCTATATGTGGTTCATTTAAGGACCAATATATTCTAAAAATTGACACCCATGTAATTCTTCGCACTTAGAGCTTCTTTTTTTCCACAAATATCATCTTGTTCTATGCATATAAACAAGTTTTTGCTCAATGGAAAGAAGAGGAGGCATGGTTGACAAAATTATCGAATCCAACTTCTTCAAATAACACAACTTAGTTTCAAGTGCTCCAAGTTTGTTCCGTAAATTAACAAGATTTTTAAAACAATACATACGTTTAATCAACTTTTCTTCTCTTTATGTTGTTCATCTAAGAATCAATACCTTTTATAATTTTCCACCCATATATTTCTCTGCACTGACATGTTCTTTTTCCCTTAGATATCGTTCCCTTGACCGCCTCCCTACAAGTTCTTTCTCTTTACATAGATGACTCCAAATTGTCAAACTCTTCGGTAGTGTTCATTCTAAAACATGCTAACTGTTAAACAATAACTTCACTTTTATAAAATTTGGTAATTATCAGCTTGACAAATAATCCAAGTCTTTAATAAGTCACATCACTAAACATTGTTCACATCCATGCGATACATGCTGAAGAGTTATTTTACTAAAGAAGATTTAAAATGCTACTCCTTCCAATAAAAAACTAAATATTTCCGCCTTACATTAATAGGAATGAACCTTCCTTGCATTCATTTGAAAATTCACAATTATTTTCCCTTTCCACAACTCTTCGGCGTACCCATTGCACACAAAGGTACGATTGCTAGTTTATTATAACCTAAAATTACAATGTGAGGGAATCAGGCATATTATACCTTGGGGACTATTATTAGTTATCAGTTGCTCCCTTAAGGGCCCGTTTGTTTCCTGTAATGTGACAAGAATTGGCATTATCTAATTCTAGATAATACCAAATTCCATGTTTGGGTCCTTGGAAAAAAATAGAATTGGAATTTTGAAATTCTCATTTTGCCCCCAAAATGGGAATATCATCTTCCACCTAAATAGGTGGAATTGGAATGGGAATTCCAATTTTTAGAAAACTTAATTTAATATTTCGTGGGATCCGTGACTATAAAGATGTATATTATATTGCTATAAGGATGTATATATATGTGTGTGTGTGTGTGTGTGTGTGTGTGTGTGTGTGTGTGTGTACACACACATACGTATATACACATGTGTGTGTGTGTATGTGTGTGTGTATATACACACATGTGTATATACATGTGTATATACACACACGTGTGTATATATACATACATGTATGTGTGTATATACATATATGTGTGTATATATACATACATGTATGTGTGTATATATACACACATGTATGGAGTGTATATGTGTGTATATACACACATGTGTATATGTCTATATATATACACATATGTGTATATATGCATGTGTGTATATACACATATCGATGTATATATACATACACGTATGTGTATATATATACATACATGTATGTGTGTATATGTATATATATACCTACATGTATAGTGTGTGTATATATGTATATATGCACACGTGTGTATATGTCTGTATATATACACACATACTCTGTTTTCATACTCTATTTTTGCCTATGCCCACATCAGTGCGACCTCGCAAAATAAATCAGAAAGTTGGATGGGCATTTTCGTCAACAGAAGTCGGATCGGGTCCTTCAATTCATTGTACACGCCTCTGCTCTCTGCATTACGCACATTAAATCTGATGCGTTTTCCAAGTAAAACCAGTTCATGCAATCTGAATGTTTCTTTAGTCCTGTGGTATTCCTATTTCAACTCTTCTATAATGCTAATTTTTTAAAAAAAAATTATTTTTATATTGTTTAGATGTTGGGCTGCCCCTGTTACGGCTAAAGATTTGCGGAGTTTACGAGCAGAACTTGAACATGAGTACTCAGATCTCTCATTGGAAGCGATCATTGCTGTCTTCAATAGTAGTCCGGTTGTCCTGCCTCCTTCGCAAGGCATACTTCCTCAAGCAGGTACTAATATTTATTTTTATCTGGAGTTTTGTTTATGCCACAGCCAACCATTGGTAATAAGAAAATAATCGTTGCCACATGAAAATCTTGAATTGAATTTTGTTCGTTTGTTTTAGAAAAATAGTTTCAGCACTAGTTACCTTAATTCTACTAGTAAGACTTGTCCCTCACAAAACAATATACGAATATCGAATCTCGATTTTTGAAGGCTCTTATTTTCCGGATGAAAAATTGAAGGATGATAAATTTGTATTCAAGCTGTACACCAAAATCATGTTGTTCTCCCAGTATCACGTATATATTAGCATAGGCCAAGCCCTAAGATTTAGTTAGGATATATTAAAAATTACAATAAGATATGCCAAGCATTCTATATATATATATATATTCTACATAGGAGACTCATAGGCATTGTTATCAAGAGTGGCAAGTATAACAAATCCTTTCAATATAGAGGCTTGTCCCAAATCCGAGCTGACACCTTGCAATGTCCATAATAAGGCATAATAAACTCTACTAACATGACAAGTTTCTCAAATCTCAATGCTTGGACATAAAATTGAAGGGACAAAGCAAAAGCACATTGGATGAGAGAACACTGGATGAGAGCTTATGTAAAGCTTTTATCACATAGACCTTTATCACTGGCACCGTTACCCACATCCATCTCCATTCGCATTTCAGTCTATGATTACCATTCTTAGTTTTATTAACATTGTTTTGGATTGGTGAAAGTAAATGACATTATATATTTTTACTTCATAATAGAATGTAATCATATCAACTTTAGATTGTTTCAATCTTACCCGTGTTCAAACATTTTTACACTTCCCCGTGTTATCTCTCATGTCATTGATTCTGCACATCTTTAACTTTATTAGAAAATAGATAACAATTGTCTATAACATTTTTACACGTTTCTTTCAAACATAAAATGGAAAATAGAATATAGAAGCATGGTCAACTTTAATAATTATCTTGTAAAAACATAGGGGCAAGCATACATTATCCATCAAATCATAAACGAGGGAAGATTATTCTTTCGATGGGTGTTAGCATGCTAAGAAGGATGGTGTTATAAGAAGGTTGGGTGTTGGGGGGGGTATGCGAGCAATTAAAGCAAATGTCAAGGAGGATGATGTTACAAGAAGGAAAGAGATTTGTTGCTCAAAAAACTTAAGAGGATTGGAGAGCAACTAAAGTAAATTGAAAATAGTAAAAATGGAATATAAGAGAAGAGGGGAGTATGCTGTGACAAATGGGAGATTCAGAACAGGGTAAGGAAATCTACTAGTGGTTAAAATGAAATGAAAAACATTTGGTGACGGTTTATAAATCTCTATTGGTAGTTCTTTTAGATCATGATTTCTTATATATATCTATTGGGCTTGTAGTTGGTAAGGAAGAACCCAGAAGGCGCGTGACTCAGTTTCTAGACATGGAAAGCAAGTCAGTTAATGCAGTGGTTATTTATGGACAAGGTGGGATAGGAAAGACCACCTTGGCTACCGCAGTATTCAACAAACTCAATCTTAAAAACTACAAATTTTGTAGAGTCGATATGCAACAGGATTGTTCAGAGGCGAATCTTAAAGAGATGCAACACCAAATTTTAAGAGACCTCTTTCACCGTAATATCGAGTTGAGGAGTTGGAATGAACGCGGAGAACAGTTGTGCAAGGAATTTAAAAACACCACTGCACATCTCTTCATCTTTGTTGATAACGCGCTGAGATACCTGGCGTCCCTACCGCCGCAGAGCAGGATTCTCGTGACAATGAGGAATCTGAACGAGACTCGTATAATTTTGCAGGCAGGAATTCAATGCTGTCATTGTCAGGTACCTTTTCATCCCCGGGAGAGGCACAGAAACTCTTGTGCGAGTTTGCTTTGGGCACTCGTCAAACAAGTTTTGACCCCACCATAGATATTGGGGGCCTCCTCCACGTATGCCAAGGAGTTCCATTGGTTCTAAAACTGGGTGGAGGCAGATTACGTGAACATGCTCAGAACGTACCAGCGTGTAGGGAAACAGTTGAATATCTAAAGTCATGGCTGGTAGAAGGAGAGGAGGGGGCCGAGGTAAGCGAGCGTACGGTGGACTTCGTGTATAATCGCTTGGGAGGCTCATGCAAAGAGGCATTTCTAGATATTCTTTTCTTCTTTTGTAGTTGGAAGCGGCGCTTTGTGGACTGTATTGTTGGAGAGACAGAGCTTCAGGAGCTCGAAAGGGCCGCACTTATAAATGTCACGGATAAATGCACAGTGAATGTTCACTATATAGTGAAAGCACGAGGGAGAAAGCTGTCCCCACATGGGGAGAGAATTGTCGACGAACAATCTCTCTTTGATGTTCTGCAAAATGAAGAGGTATGTTTTGTGTCCCGCCGTTGCAAGAATTCTAGATTTTATGACTACTAATCTATCGTATAAAACTCACTTTTTCAATTTTTTTTGAAGATTTATGTAACCAATTCTAAAGAAAAATTAATAAATCAAATAGTGCTTTATATTTGATTGTGGATTTGAAATGGATAGTGCTCTATATTTGATTGTTGTTGATTGGGACACCTCTCTAGATGACTCTTAAATAAGGATAATTTGTATGAACAAGTGTCGAATAGACATAGATGACTAAGTAGACTTAATAAGCCTAAATGTAAATTAATTAAATAATCACACTAACAGAGGTATTCGTTGCATTGTAGGGAAAGATGACATACAATATGAAGATGTAACGCGTAGAGCATTTTTTAATAGTGAGTCAAAATTCGTGCGTGTTGATGAGAATGGGCAGTATGAGGAGTCGCCTACTCCAGCAAATGGAGTAAAGCTATGGGTGTTGTTAACGGTGTGTGATCTGACATCAACATCAAATAGGGGATATTTGGAAGCAGTAAAGAAGAAATGGGAGGAGGTGGTTGTTGAGGAGGGAGGGGAGATGATGATGATGGTGTTTGTGGACATGGGTGGAGAGAGAAAGGCATGTTAGAGAAGTTCTCCCACATTTACCTAGGGGCAGTCGTGCATGGGTAGCCCCTGACAGCAGGGCCAGGCTACTCTTTGCCTACTCTCTTTTAGAAGAGGCTATAATAATAGGGTTACATAATATGATCCTATAGTTATCGCCAGCATATCAACATGGGTGGATGAAGAAGGAAAGAGGAGAATGAGTCTTCACTATTGGGATGTGAAGCCCAATGGTCACATGACTGTTCGGTTTCCCCCATCTCTTTCTATAAATGACTGAGGGAAGTCATGTATTGAACGATCAATGGATTGTATCATTGTCTTGTACTCGATTAATATAATCGATTCCTGCTTCGAGTGTGGACGTAAGCATATTGCTAAACCACGATAAAATTGTGTCTATTGTGTCTTCTCTTCTTTGTATTGTGTTTTCATTCCGTTTCTCTGTTCGTTTAATATTTGCAATTGGTATCAGAGCCTAGGTGAGGCTAGAGCAAAGATAGAAGAAGATGAAGTCGATTTTGTCATCGATGAATTTCTTGGAAATTTAGGCTCGATAAAGATTGATGCCAGACCTGCAAAAGCTAAAAGAATTCTCCATCTTCATTGGTGGGATGGCTGGGAAGATAAGCCTGAAGCTGAACTAGAAGAAGATTTAAGAGCTCTCAGATTTGAGCTTTATGCAATTCTTGAGCGCATGGGTGGTGTGCAACGTAAGAAAAATGTCATGAAAGAATTGCATAAGAGGGCAAAGACAGACAAGTCTGTTAAGGACTTGGTGATGGTCTAATGGATTTCTATACTTCTGGGTTCAGTCTCGATAATCCGAATGCTTTTTCTTCCAAAATTCATAGGATGTTGCAGCTAGATAATGAAGAAGCACTTGTTCTTGGTGAATGACAGTCTGAGAGACTTCATTTTAGAAGAAGATGAAAGGGTAGACGACAAGTTCATTACAGAAGAAAATGAAAGGGCAGACGAGAAGCTCGTTGTAAAAGAAGATAAAGAGGCAAAATATGTTGAGGTTGTTGCAACCGAGAGAAGAGGCCTGTGTTTTGGCCAAGAAGAGGGTCAAGAGGCCGTAGATGTTGCTCATCCTAGTTTGATACCCACAGAGAAGGGTGGCTAAGGAGGAAGCCACAGGAGTATGCAACCAAATAACTACCATGTTCATGATTTGGGGAATTTAATTCTGCCACATTCCTGTCACAGGAAGAAGCACAATTTTAATGACATAGTGTTGGATGGACACTCTCCAAACAATTTTTGTAATGGCAGTCAAACTAACAATTTTGCATGGGCTGGGCATATTTGGGAGCCCTCTACCATTGATAAAATGCCATAAATGCCTAGTTTGGAGGCTATGCGAGGTCTTGGACAAGACAATCGTAGGTCAAGATTAAGCCCTGCAAATAACTCTAGTTTGTATCATTCCCTGTGTACAGGTCGAATTTGGGAGGCTGCACGTGTTTCATAGTTCAGTGTGGGTAACGCTAGATAGAGCCCCACGATGGACAACGATGATTTCGTAGGAACCATGATTGTTGATGCAATTGATAAGGTTGGTCCAGATGAAATTTTATCTATTGAGTCTTCATCCCCATTTGAAATAACAGTTGAGGTTGAGGAAGGGATGGAGATTGAACAGCTCTACAAAACAACTCTATGCTGTTGTGGAGGAGATGTGGGCAGGTTACGTGGGGGCAGTCCTTCCCGTGAACTATAGAAGGAAGAGGAGACTCGGTGGGTGTTGAAGAGCCCGTGTCAGACTCTGATAATGAAAGGCTTCGGCTTCTTGTGGACGCTGGTGTGAATGCGATTATTTTGGATAGCTCATAGGGTGATTCTATTTACAAGAGAGATATGTTGGCTTATGTCAAGAAGACGTATCCTGGATTGGATGTTATTGCGGGAAATATGGTCACTGCCTACCAGGCCAAGAATATGATAGATGCAGGGGCGGATGTACTCAGAGTTGGGATGGGATCAGGATCAATATGCACCACACAAGAACTCTGTGCTGTTGGAAGAGGACATGCAACATCAGTCTACAAGGTTGCATCTGTTGCAATAGAGATAGGGATTCCTATCATTGTTGATGGTGGAATTTCAAATTCAGGACACATTGTGAAGGCCTTGACATTGGGTGCATCCACTTTTACGATGGGTAGCTTTCTTTCTGGTACAGAGGAGGCTCCGGGTGATTATTTTTTTTAGGATGGGCAACGTTTCAAAAAGTATAGAGGCATGGGTTCTCTTGAGGCCATGGAAAAAGGGAGTGATACTTGATATCTTGGGGATAAATCTAAGCTAAAAATTGCACTAGGGGTCTCAGGGGTGGTGACTGATAAAGGCTCCATTTTGAAGTTTATTCCTTATACCATGCATACAGTGAGGCAAGGTTTCCAAGATCTTGGAGCACCATCTCTGCATGTTGCTCACAAGAACACCAGATCGGGAGCTTTGAGATTAGAGGTTCGCAATGGTGATGTTTATGATGATCAAGGATATGGAGGAGAATATAGTACTCTGCCTAATACACAAATCCTAACTGCATATTATGAAAACAAAACACAGTTCTATGGTGATTTGGGTGGCTCAAGCGACAGTCGCAGTTTTGGGAAGAAGACAAATAATATTGTTTGTAGGCAGGAAAGTAATCTTACCCTGCAGCAGTCCACGCAGGACAATTTTTGGGAGAATCTCTTTGTCTCTCAATCTATTTTGGGCAGCATGTCACAAGACTCTTCCAGCCTGGGCAGAGTGAATCTGGTGTTGCACGTATTTGAGAAGGCAAAGGTACCAGGCGATGTGGGATGTGCTTCCACTGGGGACATGTCAGCTGCCCTGTCAGCCTTCTGTGTTGCCACTGGGATCCATGCAATTATTTTTCTACCTACAAACATGATTTCAGTCGCCCATTTAGTTCAGCCTATTGCCAATGATGCATTGGTGCTTAGTTTTTATATTGATTTTGAGTGGATGACTGGAGGTCCTAGGTGTAGCAACAAACTAGCTATGTTTTATAAAAATGGGCTTTTCAAGCTGATTACGGACAATTTGACTATGTTCTGGAATGACTATGGAGAGGAAAAAGCATACGAACAATGCTTGCAAATATATATGGACTCTTTCAATGCTGGCAGCTACGTTGGAAACAAAGACTCTACTCAGCGTGGGGCCAATACAAAACATAATACCCATGCGGAGGCCTCAAATACCAGTCAATTGGGTATGCAAAGTAATGTTTTTAAGGAAGTGATGGACAAGTTTATGTCAGAGTTTTTTTTGGTAAGGGAAGATATTTTTTACTCTGATTTGTTTTGGAGAAGACTCATTCAGAGTGTGCTGAAACAATGTTTGGCGAAGTTGAGATCTTCTTAAGGTCTTATTTTTCTCTGAGTTTCGAAATGGGAAGCAGGGATACCACAGTGCATGGTTGTGCCGATTGGACTTCACGTGGGATATTGTTGGGATGTGAAGCCCAACGGTCATATGACCATTCGGTTTCTCCCATCTCTTTCTATAAATTACGAAGGGCAGTCATGTATCGAATGATCAATGGATTGCATCATTGTCTTGTACTGGATTAATATAATCAATTCCTGCTTCGAGTGTGGACGTAGGCATATTGTCGAACCATGATAAAATCATGTCTATTGTGTCTTCTCTTCTTTATATTGTGATTTAATTCCGTTTCTCTGCGCGTTTAATATTTACATTCACAACTCCATAATCCCCGACTATACACTTGATAATAGGTGCGAACATAATTTTGACCAAGTATTCTCCCCTATTTTGGGGGCCCAGCGATTCCTTAGCAAAAGACCCTTCGAACTAACAACTTTCAGTGTTTTTTGCGTTCTCCTCTCTCTTATGGCCATGGTGAGGGTTTTGGCCACGATTAAGGCTTTGGCATCATAAAATCTACATAGTGTAATATAGAAGAAAACATTTTAATTTCCTGAACTGTTCATTTTGGATGTACAATCTATAGTCTTACTACATTTTTATACTTTAGTAGCAGTCGTGCTTTTTCTTTTTTCCCTGCAAATGGATTGAAATGATTTTTTAAATTGTAGTTTAATTTGCTTGTTTTTACACAAAGTAAATGAATAGCAGCTACATGTTTCTGAAACAGTAAGAAAATTACATGATCTATTTTTGCAGTCTTTTGTAAAGAAGAGAAAGACAAATATTTCTATCTTTTATTTGACAAGCCACACCATTGAGTAGTTAATTAATATAAATTTTTATTAAATATTTTTCAGCTTTGAACATTTTATTTCTAAAATAAGACTCTAAAATCAAATTCAAAAAATAATGAATAAAATAATAATTTTAATACATATCAATATTTAATATAAAAGATATATTCAATTAATATTTTATTTTATTTTATAAAAATTACCTTTAATATAATTTTGCTTATATGGTCAAGGTTCATTATAATAATATAGTGCACAAACAAAATTTCACATTCTCAAACAAAATTAGTCAAAACTTGTCACAATTGTAAACTTTTCAAAGATAATATTATATAAACAAGATCACATATATTCTAACAAAAGCAATTTCAATTATAGACTTATCAAAGGTGATAGTGTGCTAACAGAATTTCTTATTCTCTAACAATATTAGTTAAAACCTATCTCAATTATACTCCTCTCAAATATAATTTAATACATTATATTCTCTAACAAATTAGTTAAAGACTATCTCAATTAAAATTTAATTAACTATTAATCACTTTCATGATAAATCTTCACATCATCAGATGTTAGATTTGCACCATTAAAACCATCATCGTTTAAATTTATTTTTTTATTGAATCTTGTATGATAAATATTTGCATCATGACTTGAAACGTAATAAAAAAAACTTTATCTTGTAGGCTTTTCAACATTGGAGTTTGTTGAGTCATTTTTTCTTGCATAGTGATTTTTATTAGAATAATTGGCCTTTCTGAATGCATGTTGGACTACCAAAGCATCAAATAATATTTTGATTAGATTACCTCAATTTAAGAGCTCCAACATAAATTTTCAACTAATTGTATTGTAAGATACTACTATACTAAGAAGGATTCTTGTTTGCAATAAATACAGGATGCCCATTCATTGTAATAGGTGATTCCTATAAAAAACTTGGCCTTTTTGAATACATGTTGGACTACCAAAATATAAAATAATATGTTTATTAGATTACCTCAATTTAAGATCTTTAATGTAATTCTAGATTAATTGTATTGTAACATGTCGCTATACTGAGGACCCTTCTTCACAATAAATACTTGATTCCCATTGATTGTAATCTAGGTGATTCCTATTAATTAAATATGTATGAAAGTATTAGAGTATGTTAAAAAATAAGACAAGCTAAAATAGTTGTAGTCAATATATTCATTGATTTGTAAATAGCTTGGAAAGCATATACTTTCGCTAGAAAATTACGTAACAAGCTAGAGCAAACTCAAAGAGTAGAAATAGAGTGATTTAAAAAAAATCCAATACCTTTTGGGCACTCTGAGTAGAAATTGATGACTCAAATAGTATACAACCAAAACAAAATAGTCATTCGTGAATTAAAATTTCAAAGCGTGAAGCAAAATCAGTCTAAATATAGGGAAAAATATACTTAACAAAACTTATCATAAGAAAATCTTATATCGAGAATGGATACCTCATTTCCTTTGACTTGAGTTCGACCTTCCTTAATAGGACTGAATCTTTTGAACTCTTATCAAGTAGGACAGTTATAGCATCCACAGATAGGTTTATAAGATGGATTGAGAGCCCATTAGTTAATGAATGTCATATAATATTAGCAATATAAATTAAAACTTAATGTTACTAGACAATCATACATGAAAATATGAAAACATTATTAATAAAACCAGCAATGGAGGAAAATGATAATAACCTTGTTCTTTTAGACACATGCAATTCTTTATAGCATTGGAAATCTAGTTCAATTATTGTAAAGTTGCTTGTAATTGAGCAGGTGCCCTTCCTTTCTGTCTAGCATTTATTGGAAAGCTTCATCATAATAGTTGATATTTGAATAGGATTTGAATGTTATTTTATAAGCTAAAAATATAGAATTTAAAGATTTATTATCGATAATTACAGGATTAGTTTTAAATGTAATGCACATCAACATACATACATTTATATTTATTCAAATGTAACAAGCATTCTGATTAACATTGACAGCTCCACATCCCTTTTGGGGGATGTGGTTCTCATGGTTGTGGGAATACATGGACCCAATCACTAGACTATGGGGGTATCACTTTCGATGTAGGCAATGCTTCTCTACTAGTAATCTGGCTACTGATAGTTCTCTCTCATGTTGCAAAGGTGCAACCACTTGATGGAAGGATGCAAATGTTGATTTTTTTTTACTCTCCTAGCTTCTAAATCTTCCCTTGATGACTCTTTACAGAATGATGTCTCCCCTCAAGGTGGTGATCCCATTCATTTGGGTCGTTGGCCCTGACTCCTCCTGTTGATTTGGGTACATTGCTACATATGCCCTCAATCAAATTGCATCTAGTCTCCTTATGAAACAATTTGAACCCTTGAACCAAAAATACTCCTACCAAGAGCCAAGAGCTACTTTTAGTACTAAATACTGGCTCCGCCCTTCAACATTTGCAAATTTCCCTCATACATGACTTGTTGGGCATGTGGATTGTCCAACATTTAGCATGCAAAAATGTGGAAGCGTTTTGAAGGCACCGCAAAATGTTTATAATAAATAATTTTATTATTATAATTGTGAATCATCTAATTATTATTATAAATTGTTAATTATGCATTGTGATTATGAAGTAGTTAAAATAAATGGTGATATTTTATATAAAATTACAAGTGATGTGAAAAAATTTTAAATAAATAATTTGATTATTATAATTTTAAATAATTTGATTATTATTATATATGATTAATTATGAATTGCTAGTTGTGAAGTGATTAAAATAAATGGTATTTTTTATACATAAAAATTAGAAGTGATGTAATAAAGTTTTAAAAATATTTATAAAGATAAATAATATAGCTTGCATTTTATTTTATTCAGTTAATTTTATAATATTGTAATTTAATATTTTTAGAATTACATTTTTTTAATATTATAATATGAATTTAGGTATTTTAGCTAATGTTTGATGATATAAATAAAATATATAATCTATTAAATAATATAATAATCTAATTGAAATATAATATTGTGCAGGTCAAGACTTTAGTTTGACGTTAGCAAATTATATGTGCATACCATGGAAAACGCAAGAATACATGATGTAGTTATTACTATTTCAAGTGATTCATGAGAGAATAGTACAATTCAAATAGAAAAAAATGATTTAGTTATCTCAAAAGTTGGGTCAACATCTATAGATTGGTTGGGTTTTTACCATAGAAATATTGAGATGTTCTCAAACAACTTTCTTACAAATTTCCAGGAGAATCTCCAACAAGCTAGTCAATTGATTCAAATATAGATGACGTACAAAATTATGAAGTTTAGATGATGGGTGAAATTATCTACAAAAACCAAGCGACATTTGTGGCATTAGAGGTGTTGCATGAATTTCTCTAAGAGCTAAGATATATTGAATATTATCAAGGAAGTATGGATGTATCTCTTTAAAGGGAAAATACCAAACTATTTTGTGTGATATATGGAAGAAGAAAATTAGCTAGATTAGTACGAATTACTATTTTTTTATATGAAATGATAGAATCATGAATGTTTATCCCTTTTTTTTTACTCTCAAACTTAGCATAATTATGATTATGAATATTATATCAAATAATATAATTTTTGTAATGAGCATGGTGATTGAACACATAGTATATCTTTTTCACACTATTCATATTGTCATTGTACATGTTATTCCTTATAGTAGTAGTCTTACTGAATATTCCTTGGTGTGATATTTGCGTATTTCTATTGTGGACATTATATGAAATATTTCTCAACATACTTAAGATGTATGTTTTCCTTTTTCCAAGCCTCTGTTGAAGATAGTAAACCAAAACAACTAGAAGAATATATAAATATTTATTTTTATGTATGACAAGTTACACACTTCAATTTTCTCAACATTACATTTACCAGTCATATTAAATTGGTTTTGTAGACATTTTTTGTATTTGTATGCTCTTGCAAGTAGTTATGGATCATTCAATTGGGAATAGTCAAGATGTTGTCCAACTAATATATCTTCAAAAGCTACAAAGGCAATAAAAAGTCAAGAATATTATGCATACCATAAAGAGGAAATAGCTTCCTGTAGATGTACTAGGAAATTATAAAAAAATGATAACTACTCTACAAAAATAGAAGTGATGAGGTTACAAGTTTGTATAGAAAGCCAAGGTTACCATGCTAAATGCCAAGACAAAACAAATGCACAAAAGGATTCAAAAACTAAAAAATAGAAATGTTTTAGAATGAACATACTTTAACAGAACAAGTAATAGGCCAACTAATTACATTCAACAATAATTGTATGAGAGCATCAAAAAGATTTAGAGAAAGAATAGATGCCTTGGCTAATACATTAATATATATTATTTGGAAGGAATCCTACCCAAGAATTCTTTTGTAATCTTTAGATACTCAAAAAAATTTTAGAAGACGCTTTAATGAGAAAGGTATCCATCAATTCTCATTAGCCAAGAATATGGACCTAGGAGAGAAACCTAAATTATACTCAAAAGATTGTCCTAGGTGGAAGAAATGCCCATTTCTAGAGTAAGGCTAGTATTGCATGTAAGCCATGCTATTTGAGGGAAATAAAAACATAGTGATTAGAAAATCAGCTTTGCATAGGACATGAAAACCATTTTAAATGTACTCCCGCATAGAATAGAAAAGCTAGATGTGTTGATAGTTCAAAGACTGTAGGGAGAAGGACAATATTATGTCCGTTATATGAGTCAAAATAACAATAGAGATGCATGTTGGAATACAAAGTCAAATATAACCCATATTATAATGATGTTGTCATAAGTGTTTAACAATTAATAGAAATCCATGAAACAAGAATTGACATTATAAGCGTGCTTCATACTATTGTAATCAATGAAGAGATATTGTTCATAAATAATGAAGTGTGTAACAAAGATTACCTATTTGAAAGAAGCATAGCTTACACTTCATCATTTATGGGGAAAGTTCCAAGAAAAAATCATGAACTATAGATTATTAAGGAAATATTAGACCTTCAAGAGGCTTAGACCTTGAGGAGACCACTACCAATATTATTGACTAGCCTAAAATAGACCCTACTTTAATAAATGAATACAATACTAAAAAATTACTTGATATGACATTTCTTACTCTCTTTCCAAATGGATCTACACTCCAAGTGTAACTACAACTTAGAGAAGTAAAAATCCATGAGTATGCATTACACTTGATGAGATTACATGAACATAGGTATGGAAGGCATCCAAGATTTTGATATTTTATTTACAATATAATGTTGTGGAATTGAATTCAAGTAGTAACAACTATCTTTGTGGAAAATTGCGGAGGAAAATATACAAAGCACCATTAAGGACCTCCATGCATAGTTGAAAGATATTTTAGACACACAATTAGCTCAAGAGGTTATCCACTTGTGATTGTCTATTATGGATACAACCATATTGGAGTAAGGTGTCATGCTAAATTGACAAACATGATTAATCAAATATAATCCCCTACTCTATTCTTCATATTATGTGTATCAGACATGAAGTGACCTAGTCTTCAATATTTGTTATCAAATGAAATTCCAAGACAAATGCAATCAATAAAAACTATTTAAAAAATATAATCAATAATCTATGTACACTAAATTATTGCAATTGCATGAATGATTCAAAATATTTTATGAGGAAGTAATTGAAAAAATCCTTCATGCAAAAGACTATTGGCATAGGTAGAAGTGGCGGCATAGAGAATGTTCTCACGTGCATAGGTTTCTTTGGCTAGAAAATTCACTAGATATGGATAAACGTGATTGGAAGAAAATTTCTTCAAAGTTGAAAGAGCACAAGATTATTTTTACATGTATGTAAGCGCTTTGGATTCCCATGATGCATCACACAAGAGAAACACAATTATCTGATCCCCCTTGGATGATCCATGCCTACAAGACACAACTCAAATATTTATTACAAAACCTTCAAAAAAGTATGAAGAGATAGTCAATCATGTCCAAAAACTAAGAAATACAAAGAGGGAACATGCATGTGAAATAAGGGCAAAAAATTGGAGTGTTCATATAGAACTCCTTAGAAAGAACAAAAAATTTCAACCTTGCCATTCAATGATGTTGGACAGAAAATATGAACCTACAAGAAATGCTGATAAATTAAATAGACACAACCTATAAATGCTTCTTATATGGAAAGCTGGAACATATATTTCTAGTCTATTGTCTCATGGGCACTTGTTCTAAAATACATTTCCAAGTAAGTATAAAAAATAGAGAGAATATGTGAGACTCAAGTAGTAATATATTAAGAATAATAACAATAACCCAACAAGTAGATCATCTAATTGTTGTAGAATATCTTAAATTTATCATATAGATAGTGGCATAGTGTGATACAAGAGAACGAGATACATTTCATATGTTTCAAAAATTTCCACTTATCATTTGCAATCGACCCTTTATATCTTTGAATGATGGGTGAAAAATGCTCCATTAGATAACAAGAACCAAAATATGAGAGCAAAATTTAGTATAACTACTTGCACAGATATATGAAATGTCTCCCAAGCTTGATATGATAACACTATTGGAATCTATGATGATCTTTCTCCTATTGTACAAGTCGTAAACAATGTAGGTGAAAAGAGAGAGAGGTAAAAGCCATTGTTAGTGTATATCCAATAGTCTACACCATTCCATAGGAGGAGTCAGATTGATTTGAGACAATATGTTGGAGCGGGATACTTTTATACAAATATTTTAATAATATAGAGACTCAAATAGGCCTTATGAAGGATTCAATAATTGAAAATTGAAAGAAAATGAATGCAATTAGATATGATTTCTGGCACATCAAACACAATATACTAGACGAAATAAGCTCAAGATAAGAAGAAGAGAGTAAAAATGACATGAGCACAAGGGACTCAATAAAGATAAATGAATGATAATTATTTCCACAAATGAGGCCCTCAAAAATTATTATCTAGAATGAGCTTGAGATTCTTGGGAGTCGCAAGTTTGACACTTGCAACAGATGGGATTAGGCTGTAGTGCCACAATATTTACATGAAAAAGGTATGCAATCAAGATGGTAACATGCAATCTAACTTTGACATTCAAGTTATATATTTTTAGCAAAGAAAAAATAGTGTTTACAATATTTAAAAACCCTGGCATGTGTCCCTTTACTCAACCATTAAGCGTGATTATTCAAGGAACAACATGTATAGGTAAATACTACTTAATTGCTTACATAAGAAATGCACTCAAAAGTAAGATGTCAAGACTAAAAAACCCAGCTACTCACAAAAGATCTTGTTGGAGTTGTTACATTCCACATACACGCATCAACTATACATTCAATATTGAAGATTTCTCTTAAATAAATGCATCCATTGTGAGGACAAACATTGACAACATTCCAAGAAGAGTTGAAGCACATAAGATACATCCTTAATGATGAGATGAGCTTCATAAGTTCAAAGCTACATTAAAAGTATAGAAAATATTTCCTTGTTGTCACTTCTTGTTTTTTGTGACTATTTATTAGCCCTCCAATATACTACCCATACCATATCTTGCTATCTACATAACCATTGCACCTCATTGGAGTGGAAGCACTAATTTTATTTAGGTTTTAATAGTATAAATAAAATAATAATATTTAAATAATCCTATGTAACACACTAGCATATATATCTCAAATACATCTATCTAAAAGTACAAAACTTATATTACTATATATATATATTATAAAAATAATTCATGTTAAAGTATTTAAATTTATAATTAAAGATAATGCATTGAATTAATTTTAAAAATACTAAAAATATTACTAATTCTAAATTTATGTAAATATATTTTAGTTTATAATTTTTAGGTTTAAAAAATTTCATGTCATTTACTACTCTAAACTACTATAGCCATGTTAAATATATCTATCTAAAAGATGTTGAAGAATATCATTCTCGAAGGCACCTACATCATTGAAATTGTTATTACCAATACAAGGATCTTTCTATATCATTTATAGGTGATAGATTGCTATTGCATTGAACATTTTAATATAATTCTATCTTTCATTGACATAACAAAATATTGATACTAACAATAAGCATAATATTTAATAATGAATAATATAAAATACAAATTATTTTCATCCTTCATTGTCTTTCTTCCTATAAGCACAAATTGTAAAATAAAAATAAACTTTTATAGTACATTTAAATCATTAAGTAAAAAGCATAAAAGCATAAACAAAATGTACTGTTACATGCTCAAATTTACCTTTTGCAATTTTTGTAATTATAATTCTAATATAATTTAATTTGTTATTTTAAATTATAATTAGAAATTATTAATCCATCATTTGAATATTATAAAGTTATATATTTACAAGTAATTCAAGATTTGTCAATGGATCTTTGGTCTACTGGTGAAGTAGAAAGGTTCTTAATAAATCCACCAGAAATCAAGTTTTAAAATAAGGAATGATACTGAAGAGATAGCAATGACCTCCATTAAAAAACTGTTGGAAATAATCAAGACTAACCAAGTTACTAAGAGGGGAGGGGTGAATCGGTAACTCTTAAAACTTTAAAACATTTCTGCACATGTATATACTTTGACCATTCATTCATCTAATCTACTACAAGCATGAAAATATAATCATTCATAACACATAACACAAAGATTTGGTGACCCAGAAACCTTCCAAATAGAAAGTAAAATTGGGGTGGGGATGGTACCCACAAAAATTTGGTACTGCAGTATAAAGTTGGCCGGTTAAGGCTTAGAATGATCACTTCTGATGATCTGCCCTGTTAGAAGCAATTTGGACTGCTAGGTCCACCTTGTTAGAGGATTTACAAACATACAATGAAG
>MU225431.1:1733178-1746567 GCA_018584345.1 Thuja plicata
TGATCACTTCTGATGATCTGCCCTGTTAGAAGCAATTTGGACTGTTAGGTCCACCTTGTTAGAGGATTTACAAACATACAATGAAGTATGCACTCTGTTAGGAGATTTACAAAAGACTGTTAAGTCTACCCTRTTAAAGGATTTACAAACTGATTCAACTGTTAGGATGAAACAGTAGATCTTGACTTACAACTTTATTGCTGATAAGATCCTTTGAGTACTGATCACCTTCTGTGATAGATATGGCTATTCTGCTCCTTTGCGAAAATGCTCTGCTCTGCTGCCTTATTGTAGTCTCTGCTGATTACTCTTATTTCACATTATATATTTTTTTGCATTTCAAATGGTATAATACATTACATATATATACCGTGTTCATAATTACAATTTACAAGGTCGGCCAAATACAAAATAATAACATAAACTTATTTCTAAGTCGGCCTTGCATAAGTAAACAAAATATTACTGAGTCGGTAGAAACTCGAGTTCCTCAAGCTGGCTTGGTGATCTTCTGATACTCGGCATCCACTACAATACTCGGCATCGTCATGCTCTCGGTAAGAGTAGAAGCTCGGTTCAAACTAGTCCCAAAGTGTAGCTTGGAACTCGGTAGCCGTTGGTGACTCGGTAGCTATAGTGTCACTCGGTAACCGCTGGCGACTCGGTAGTAACTGACTTCTCAGTTGGCTTCAACTGATGACTCGGTAGTTATGGTGAAGCTCGGTGACTACCGTCTGCTTGGTACATGTTGCTCTTCTCGGTAAACACTGCTAAACTGTTCATATGCTCGGTGACCACTGTTCTGCTCGGTATGAACTGTTTAGCCGCTGAGCTTTCCAATATGATTACTGAATGCTCGGTATAAGCTGTGAACTGAGTGATGAGCTTGGTAAGCATACAGAATCGAATAAGTGTTTTCACTGATGACAAATATAACATAATTCCAACAAAAACTAATTTATGATTTTTTACATTGAAAAGATAAATTCATCCTTTATTTTAAACTATGTCAAAATATAACATTATAAAATGATCAAAATATCTAACTCAGTCCTATAATCAAAAGGTCGTGACTTATTTGATAGGTTTTTTCACTCTACTAGGGTTTCATGTGTACGACATCCTGTTTGTGTCTTTGCTCTGAGCTTTCCATCTGTCATACCGCATTTACTGCGGGAGTTTTGCATTAGGGTTAGCTTTTAGTATGGCTCCGACCAACTTCGGCCCAGCAGTTGTTGCTGGTGCGCGAGTTGAAGCTTCGAAAAGCCATGGTGCCTCCTCTGAACAAATGTCCTCGCAAGTTCATCCCGAAGGTCTTTCACGAGGTAACCCTGATATTGTTCTTAATCTGCAAGAATTTGATTCTGCATGTGAATGGTTAGAAAAGCATACTCTAATTGGATATTTTGTGGGCCATACTCCTCCTGAAAGTATCCTCAAAGATTGGGTTAACAAGAGCTGGACCCCTCATGGGGTCTACCTTGACGGTGTGCAAAACCTAACCAAAGGTTTTTTTCTTTTCATTTTTCTTTAGCCGCGGGCCTTGGACTGTTAGGTCTTCCTTGCTTGTTTTTCAGTTATGGTCTCAAGATTTCACCATCTCGGACAACAAGAAACTTAGGGTTCCTATTTGGGTTGAGTTTCCTGGTCTCCCTTTGCCTTGCTGGTCGTTCATTGAGTCCATTGATAAAACCCTTGGTAAGGTCATTGTCATGGAACATGACAAATTTTTTAACGCCCATCCCCAGAAGCGTGTCTGTGTTGAGGTCGACCTTTCTAGGGACCTCAAAGACACTATTGAAATCTAGGTTGGTGCTCTCACCATTTCTCAAAAAGTGCTCTATTTGAACCTGCCCAACACCTGTTATCGGTGTCAATCGGCAGAACACAAGATTAAGGATTTCCCGTTAGCTACCCCTCGGGTTAAGCCACTGCCAAAGGAAGCACCAGCCAAAAATACAGAAGCTGAAAAAAAAGAAGAATGGAGTATAGTCTCACAAAAAGGCAGGAATGCCTCAAGCTCCAAGATGACACAATCCACTTCTTCTATTGTGTCACCTCTGGAATCTTGAGTTGGAAAATCTCCTTCTTCAGATGATTTGCCACCACCGCTTGTTTCAAACCCTGTTATTCAGGGGAAAAGCTCTGTCGCGAAGCCTTCCACTCCAGAAGTGGTGCTCGCACCGCCATCAGATTCTCCAGTTTTCTCCCGGTCTTTGCGTTGGTCTCGCAGTCCTGATGAACACACGAATGACCTAGATAAAAGGTGGTTTACCTCTTCTGGAGATTTACTCCCCAGCTTTGGCTCTGTACCAGCCTTCTTACAGAATAGTTTCTCCTCTCTTGGGGATGAGGAAACCATGCAAGAGTTTTTATGAATTTTTTTGTCCTGGAATGTGCGAGGTCTAACTGACCTCTCCAGAAAGTAATATGTTTGTGATACCCACCGTAGACTTTACAGTCTGGACGTGTTATGTTTACAGGAGGTTAAGATCTCTGGGTTTCTTCTTAACTCTGCTTGTCGTGTCATATGGCCGGATGACATTATTTTTTCATCTCAGTATGAAGCTGGTAAAGGTGGTGTCATTACTATTCTGTCACCTCACCTTCATTCTTCTGTTATTGCTCATGGTTCTGATCTGATGCAGCGTGTCACCTGGATTTTACTTTCTTTTCATAATCATTCTTTTGGTATCATTAATGTTTACGCCCCCAATGATGCTGTTGAAAGATCTCAACTTTGGCGCTAGCTAGCAGACAATCTACCTCCTGCCACTTGGGTTATGTGTGGGGATTTTAATATGGTTGAGCTAGCCACTAACAAGGAAGGAATTATGCCTTTTTGTTGGACAACTGGGGAGAGAGAAGCTTGGTACCACATGCGTAATAAATTGGGCCTTTTTTATCCCAATGCTAACCGCCACTAGCAGGGTGGGGTTTGGCATTCTTGATCCAATTTTAGAGTTGGCTCTGATATATTTAAGAGGCTAGATCGTGCTATGATAATGGCTCAATCTTTTTTCTCTTTTTCTGAAGATCGAGGCCTACCTGTCATTCCTCTGACAGATGTAACCTTGTCAGACCACTTTCCCATTTATTTCTCCATCACTTGGCAGTTTTCTGCTAGAAGGGCTGCCCAAACGCAGTTTTATCTCAACATGTCTGTGCTGATGCATACCTCCACTATTGCTCACATTATTTGATTTTGGAATTTAGAGCCTCGGCCCCACACTCATCTTGGTTGGATTCAATGGTGGAATGATGTCATCACTCGCACTGCTAGATTTCTTTGCATTTACGGCCGACAGTTAGCTTGTTACAAGAAGCGTGCTTATGAAGCTAACACTAAGGCTCTTCGCGATGATGCTGATTTTCTTGCGTCAAATCCCTTTGATTCTACTCTCCAGCTTGAGCTTGCCCAGCTTCGTCATGAGAAACAGATTGCAGATTCCTGTGCTTCTCGTGGAGCTCAAATCAAAGCTCGCCTCCACTAGTTGGAGGTGGGCGATAAAGCCTCTAAGAAGTTTTTTCATGCTCTCAAAGCCTGTCATACAAATGTTGGTATTCAAAAGATTAAGAAAGGATCTGACACCCTTACGGAGCTGCCAGCCATTCTTCAGGCTTTTGTTCAGCATTATGAACAAGTGTTTGCTTCGCAGGGTAATACTGCTGCGCGGGAAGAGACTCTGAAGGCTTGTATTGTTGTTATTCCAACCGCCTAGCGGTCAAGCAGCATGCCTTTTGTGAGCAATTGCTTACCATCTCTGATCTCAAAAAAGCGGCTTTTTCTATGGCCAATGATAAATCTCCAGGATGTGATGGCTTCCCCTGTGAGTTCTACAAACACCTTTGGGATGTTGTTGGTCCTGACCTGCACAAAGTCTAGCTCGAGGCCTTTCACAATAAAATTTTGGGCACTTTAATTAATAAAGGAAATATCAAATTCATACCTAGCTCTGGTGATCCGAAGGATATTTGCAATTGGAGGCCCATCACCTTGTTGAACGTCTCCTACAAGATAATTGCCAAAGCATTAGCTCTTAAAATCAGACATCTCCTTCCTCTTATTGTCTGCCCTGAGCAAACTGGTTTTATTAAGTCCAGGTATATTCTTGACAACATTATTGCTATCTGGGAAGGGATGGAATGGGCTCACCATTCTAAGAAGGCTACCCTGTTTCTCAAAATTGATTTTTCTAAAGCTTATGACCGCATTGAATGGCCCTTTATTCTTGCTATGCTTCAAGCTCTTGGGTTCGGTCCTCACTTCTTGCAGTCTGTGGAAATGCTTTTTGGCGATGCCTCTACGTGCATTACCATCAATGGGTCCCAATCTGATACTTTTGGGCTTTTAATCCATCTGGCAAGGTTGTCCACTGGCTCCTGCCTTATATGTGCTTGTTGCTGAAGGCTTTAGGTACTTTCTTGCCAACTTTGTTTCCTCTGGTTTAGTTCATGGCATTTCCCTTCCTGATTCCTCTTCCCAACTTGTTAATGGTCACTTTGCCGATGACTCCTTTCTCACTCTTATTGAGGATGAGGAGAACATCTCCAATGCCTTGCAGTGCCTGGACACCTTTTGTCAAGCCTCTGGATCTACTATTCAATGGTCTAAAACCCTTTGTTTCAAACAGTCTTTTCTTCCAGCCCCTTCTTGACTTAACAATTTTGGCTGGAAATGGGTTCAGCATGGGGAAGTTTTTCATTTCCTAGGCATTTCCTTTGCTTTCAATGGCTCCTCTATGGATTTATGGAATGTTGTGATTACCAAGATTGAAAAAAAGCTGCAATATTGGATTTGCAAGCCTCTTTCCCTTGCTGAAAAGTTTCAGATTTGTTCCAAAGTTTTGGCTGCTACTCATGTCTACTACTCCTCTTGTTGGGCTCCCTCTAAGGCTTCTTATCTCAAGCTGGAGCATTTACTCTGAGATTTTCTTTGGGCCTCTAGTGTTGACGGCCATGGTTTTCATAGGGTTGCCTGGGAGTTTTGTTTCCTTCCTCGTGACTCTGGAGGCCCTGGCCTTCTCTCCACTCAGAGGCAGGGGCATGCTCTCTGTGCAAAGTGGATTATTTGTGCTCTTGCTGGTGATGAGGCCTAGAAAATTCTTGTCAGGCACTGCATCTCTTCTGGATTCCCAATTCACAGGCCAGCTTGGAAGGGCATTGGTCTCCAGGCCTTGCTCATTATGAAAGAACCTGTTCAAATCCAGGGTACCTTCATCATCAAGAGCATTTAGAAATCTTGGGAAGCCATTAAGCCTTGGCTCCGATGGGATGGTGATTCCTTTCACAATGGTCTTTCTTTCAATCAGCAGAGCCTCTGGTGGTATCCGTTGTTTTCTATTCAAGGCATCCCTCTGGCCAAGACTCAAGGGACCAGTGCTCTACGTTTTTTCAAATGTGGCATCCAGACTCCCAAGGACCTCTTCTCTAGAGCCTCTATGGGTCTATGATCATGGGAGGATATGCAGGTGCAGTATCATTTGGCTCGTTCTGATCGCCAGACTTTTGATCTTTTGGTCTCTGCGATTCCTGCCAACTTGCTTCATAAGATTGGCATTCAATCTGTCAAGCCCTGGTGGAAGGATTGGAAATGGTATCCTGCCATGCCTTTCAGCAATTGTAAACCAAGGCTGGGCTATAGGTGGTTATCCCCCTATCGTCCTATGGTGGATACCCTTAATCAGAGATGGCATCTTCATTCTTCCACTTCTCACTGGAGCTCTCGCTTTCAAACCATCTGGGCTGCCATTACGGAGCCTAAGATGGATCTTTTTGCTTGGTGTCTACTTTTTCAAGGGCTTCCAGTTGGCCCTAGGCTCAAACATCTGGGTGTTCATGACCCTCACTATCCCTTCTATGGTCACCCTGAATCTTTTTTGCACATCTTCTGGTTTTATAGGAGAGCTCAACAGTATTGGCAGTGGATTCATGATTTCTTCAAGCCCTTTTGGCCTGAGCCTTTTTCTTGGCACATGATTGTCTTAGGAGATTCCCCTAGACTTCCCTCCAAGTTTACCGAGATTTGGCATACTTTCAGGATGGAGTTTTGTTCGCGTTATGGAAAGATAGGAATGTTGTTATTTTTTCTCACAACTTTCTTGATACGAATGTTGCTCTGTATAACAAGGCTTGCATTTGTAAAAATGTTATGATGCAGATTCAAGTTCAGGCCAATAAAGTGGCTCTAGAAGTGGCTCACCTACAAGAGCTGCTCAATCATTGGGGCAATGCTCCCTGTACTATTGCCCGGGTTCCTCCTGATACCATTTCTGCTGAGCGTACTCCTCCCAGAGGTCGCCGCCATAGGCGCAGCTCCTCGGCGCGCCGCTCACGCACCCCGCATTCGCAGGCACCCAGCCACCACTCTCCGAGAGGTGGCGACGACGGATGGCGGCATTGCTCGGCTTCTCTGCCTTGCCGTTCTTTTGGGTGGTCTCCAGCTCCGGCTCAGTCTGCCCCTCCTGATGCTCCTGGTTCTCATCGTGGCTCTGATTGGCATCCTGCCACCTCTTCAAAGTTTCCCCGCCTGGCTTTGGCCATTTCGCCACCCAGGGCGGAAGAGAAAGATAAAGAAGAAGCTGAAGATGATGGGTGGTCGCTTCCCGACCCCCTGTCAACTCCAATAATGTGTGGGGTTCTGATGATAAAGATCCTCCTCCTTCTGCCACTGCTCTTGTTGCATAATGGCTATATGCCTATTTTTTTTTTATGAATAGTTGTACTCTATTTCCGGCTTGGCCGTGTGAACTTTGCGGGGTGATTTTTATGTCCCCCGGCCCCTTTTTTGTGGATATGTAACTTTGATATTTTATTAATTGAAAATGCACTATTCATCCAAAAAAATGGTCATGACTTATCATTACTCGATTGAAAATATTGACATATATAGGAAGGAGATTTCTCAGCACACGAATTGTTTAAATTCTTCCCTTTAAAAAACAACCTGCTATTAATTTTTCATTTGCTAAATCTCAGGTCAAATAAACAGTTGGCGTCCGATTTAGAGAAAGACAACGTAAGCAAGAAGCATGGAGAAACAACAATTCATTTTTTTTATGGTTGACGTAATACTGTTACTATTCTTCGCACTGTGTATTTTACTGTATGTCATCAAAATCTTAATTTACGATAGAAGAGATCGACCAGTGCCTAAAAAGTAATGAAGGCTCTTCCAATAGCTTTGTATGAAGCAGACGAAGGAGTTGAAGAAAGGATGGAGTGTTAGATTTGCTTGACTGAGGTGGAAAACGGAGAGATGGTGAGAAAGCTTCCCAAATGTCACCATGTATTTCGTGGTTTGCTATCAATTGTTGTTGCCCCTCTGTAAAACACAAGTTACATTTACAGAAGAATCGTCCACTGTTCCAAATGGGAATAATAATGCATTTGAGGATGTGGAACTAGGGAACTTAAGCAGATTAACGCGTAGAGCTTCGGAGAATTAATACAACAAATATGGCTCAATTTTATCTTTCTTCTTACTCTCTGATATGTGAAGATTTAAGTTGGGTACTTTGATTTCATGAAACAATATCATCTTGTCTGTCCTTGGTTTCAATTTTTATCAAAATGTAATGGTAGTGCCAGTGAAACCAGATTCCGGGACATCTTGTCTTTCATTGGTTTCAGTCGTTATCTTTCTTCTTAGTCTCTGATATTTGCTGATTAATACTTATGATTCTCAATTTTGTTTTTGGTTTTGATATTAGATTTTCCATTATTACCGTCAAATATGTAGAGCTTAAGCATATCTTTTTTTTCTACAATACAAATAACCCCAATAAATATTTATTTATTTTTATAATTGAAACAAATATTTTAACTGCCTAATTTTACAATATAAAATATAATTTTACAATATAAAATATAATTTTACAATATAAAATATAATTTTATCGTATGATTGCATATCAGTATGTTGACCTTAAAATGAGATATACACCTCTAATGTTATAGACCGTGTACTTCAATTCTAAATCTTCCTTTCATGTGCTTGAAAGACTCTGCTTTCAGTCTTCGAAATTTCTCTTCATTGTACCGATTCCTTGCCTGCCAAGAAGCCTGCCTTGACGAATAAGGTTGAATTGTTGCAGGATACAAATCAATGCCGGAAATCAAATGTGGAAATCAAATGTGTAATCCAGAGAGCTGGTGGGCCATAAGTTGTGGCACAGTAGGAGGGAAATATGTTACAATTTTTATAATTTGTAAGCCTACAACGACACTAAGAAGTTTTATAGTGGATGTAACTAGGTAGTACAGTACATCTCTTTTGGGAATTTAAATCTGGGACCTTTTAAACAAAGGAAATACCTTTGGCCCACTGGTTGAAATTTCTCAAATAAGTCAAGAGTCTAATACTATTCTCTTCCAATATCTTCAAGGATTCAACTAATAGGTTGGCTAAAGGCAGTAATGGATTTTTTTGTTAAAGAAGTTCAACTAGTGTCATTTGTGCAGACCTTATTGATTAACACATATTATGTTTCACTTGAAGAATCAAAATTGTGTTTGGTCACATTTGTATCATGTTCAGATAGTTTCTGGATTTGATTACACATCAATTTTTTTTAGTTTTTACCATCAACGTTTTGGATCACATTACATGATCCATCATCAGGATGCAAGAGAGCACAAGGAAAAAAAAAAAATCTCCTACTCAGAAGAGAAACACCAATACAACATAATGAGATTGTTTTCTTCAGTAATAAAATATCTGCAACCCAGCTTTTAGGAAAGCTTGTTGGCCCTTTTTTTTTATTGCTTGCAATTGTCAGATCATTTAACACATTTAAATGATGAAAATATTGTGTAGTTAGGTTGAGGTCCTTAGTTACCTGTTGAGGGAGTCCCACCTCGTACAACTTTCAGCTTTAGCTTTAGTCTTTGAATTTTTCACATGTCCTGAATATGGGAATCCTACGGGTCGGTGGGTAGTAAGTTGACTCATATTCAGAGGAAATCATGATTTGGACACTCAATATTGGAGATGGCTATAGTAAGTTGACTATCATGATTTATCTATTATAAATTCTCCTTTAACTATACAACTTTTCTTTATTTCCCTTGTTGTTAACAATGCTTCTTTTAACTATTAGAAAATAGTCCATCTCATACTCTTCCAAAATGAAATCATGGCAAGGAAAAAAGACCATATAAGTAATAATATACATTCACTATGTTAATACACATTTACATTCAAAATAATGTGGCTTTTCTATTATTCCAATCTCGTGCAACTTGATATAATTTGGTTATTTATGGCCCAAGATATTTACATTTGATGTGTCAACCAATCTCCACTAAATTATATCTGAGCTTTGCTTCTATTTCACTTGATCAATTTGTTGATGCTTTATTTACTTCTTCGTGTTCTAATGAATAATATGTTTTGGCATTTCACTACATTCAAACTACCAAGATAGATAATGTTACACCCACCATGAATCTTCCTTAACTTGCTACTTATACATTCTTTTAGCTCAACCATGTAAGGAAATGGAGACTCATAGTCATGAAATTATTCAACAACCCCAAAAATATCCCTGTAACCCCAAACAATTGTGGTAACCATCATCAAATACCACTAATAATGTCATGGGTCTTAACAATACACAAATCACAAGGTCTTACACTTTAGAAAGAAACAATGGACATTGGAAAAATTGATTGACAAGGGTTGACATTCAAAACTATTTCAAGCGTTCACGAGCTTACAAGTCTTCACAGTCACCTCAATTTCACTTTTGAAAGATATGTACACATACACCAAAGCTCATATGTTGCTAGACAGAAACAAGATGAGGTACGCTTGACAACATTATCAAATTCAAATTCTTCAAACAATACAAAATTAATTTCAAGCATTTCAGACATGTTCCATAAATTAACTTTGCCTAATTCTAGAAAGATCACTAGAAAAATATGAATTTCAATATATTTTAAACACTACATTTGTTTCATTAATGTTTGTTCTCTATATGTGGTTCATTTAAGGACCAATATCTTCTAAAAATTGCCGCCCATGTAATTCTTCACACTTAGAGCTTCTTTTTTTCCACAAATATTGTCGTGTTCTATGCATATAAACAAGTTGTTTCTCAATGGAAAGAAGAGTAGGCATGGTTGACAAAATTATTGAATGCAACTTCTTCAAACAAGACAATTTAGTTTCAAGTGCTCCAAGTTTGTTCTGTAAATTAACAAGACTTTTAAAACAATACATATGTTTAATCAACTTTTCTTCTCTTTTTGTTGTTCATCTAAGAATCAATACCTTTTATAATTTTCCACCCATATATTTCTCTATACTGACATGTTCTTTTTTCCTTAGATATCGTTCCCTTCACCACTTCCCTACAAGTTCTTTTTCTTTACATAGATGACGCCAAACTGTCAAACTATTCAGTAGTGTTCATTCTAAAAGATGCCAACTGTTAAACAATAACTCCGCTTTTATAAAATTTTGTAATTATCAACTTGACAAACAATTCAAATCTTTGATAAGTCACATCACTAAACATTGTTCACATCCATGCTATATATAGTGAAGAATTATCTTAATAAAAAAAATTTAAAATGCTACTCCTTTAAATAAAAAACTAAATATTTCTGCCTTACATTAATAAGAATGTACCTTCTTTGCATTCATTTGAAAATTCACATATATGCTCCCTTTCCACAACTCTTAGACATACTCATTACACACCAAGTTACGATTGGTAATTTATTATAACCTAAAATTGCAAAGTGAGGGAATCGGGCCCCAAATATTATACCTCGGGGACTATTATTGGTGATCAGTTGCTCCCTAACCATTGACTTCTAGAAGTTATACTCGGTCGTGCTCTCGACATGTACAATATTTTATCCCATAATGACATGGAATACCAGCTTTCACTGTGGATGTCAACATTACCTTTCAGAAAAACGATGATCATTACATGGAAAGATTCCTTTCAGCCCAAGGATTCACGTGCTGCGCTACCCAGCCGCCCAGGCAAGATAGGCTGCGGATCTATTTCTCTTCAAACTCCATTTCTGTGCACAAAAAAACTGCTTTTTCAATTGAGAGAAACAGAGAGATTTTTAGTCATGGCCAACAGAGATGTCTCTGTATAAGAGATTATTATTCAATTTAACTTCAACGAAGCCCAAAACTGTAGATCTTTCAATTCAGCCACCTGATCTCCTTTGACATGGTGAAGATCGCAGTACGCAAAGGGCAGGAGTGAGCAGAATTTTTATGGACTTTCTTGTTTGTGTTTTCAGGTGTTGGATCTGCCATAACAATGGGTTAGATTAAGCCACAACTTAATCTTATTTCGCATATTTATATTTCTAAGAAAATTGGTTGTATAACTAAAGTTTGATGTGTTTCAGAGATGTTGCCAGTGGAAGATTTGTCGGCAACGGGCTTAAGAGTGGTGGGCTTGACATTGATCCACGCTTTTCTAGTGTTTGCAATAGTTTCTGCCGCTTTTAGCATTTCAGGAGGGCACCTGAACCCGTTGGTCACATTGGGCTTAGCAGCGCTCGGACACATCACCATGATCAGGTTGCTTCTCTACTGGATTGCACAGTTTCTGGGCTCCGCAGTTGCTTTCTGCTTGCTCGTTTTTCTCACGGGTGACCTGGTGAGTGGGTCAACATCTTTTTCTGCTAAACAGAATTGTTTTCATGTGAGAAAGGGTTCACAATAGTTGTGTTTATTTCTTGGGTTGCTTTTTATATTGTGAAGGTAACACCTGCGCATGCATTGGGGTTGGGCGTGAGAGTGTTTGCAATTGGGAGCTTTTATGAATCATGCTCCCTCTTTTGGGCTCGCCTTAGCCAGCAGAGAGATGAAGCAGTGAGAACATCCTCTCGTTGGAGGCGGCCTGCCTGATTTTATCTACGCTCATATCTTTGTCTCTCAAACCTATTCGATAGTAGGCCTACTTACTGCTGCTCTTAGAAGGAGATTAATACCCATTTCCCCGTCTTTTTGTATTAATACCTAAGCAATGTTTGAAATTGAGTGTAATGTCAAGCTTTAAAACTGCGTTCCACTGTTCTTGGTAGTGTTGCCAATGAAATCTAGCACTTCTATTGTCAAGTACTCCACGAAAATGACAATATAAATGGAGGTGCCAAAGTCTAGCAATCCATCTTCAATCACAAATTTAATTATTATATTCTCTTTTTGGAAGGATGTAGTCATGGATGGCCTTAAAAATTGCTCTCCCCCTTGTCGGTATACGGACATACTACCCATCTCGCATTTTCCCTCTCCCCCTCGTACAGATCAAGAACATACTGATGTAGGGAGGAAGAAATTATCAAATGCCATTTAAATTATCAAAGAAGGAGGATATTTTTTTAAAGCTTAACTTGTTTCTGCTAAATTATCAAAGAAGGAGAATATTTTTTTAAAGCTTGTATATACTGTTATGGGTTGGCCAGTTAGGCTAAGGTAATAGTCTTTTGTTTGATGCAAGCATTGTTTATTTATTATTATTATTATTTGTATTGAAGAAGACTTGAATCAGCACCATCTAGATGTCTACAATATGACTTTGCCATTAAACCAATGCCTATTGGCATGTATTTTAACTTTTATGCATCATCTTTTTATAAAGTACCCTTATGTCTGATTAACATATCTAAAAAACATTAACAAATACTTTAAATAATAATTATTAGTTTGTTCATTTATTTTTAAATTGATATAAAATTAAATGTCATGTTAGCATTATTTATTAATTATATATTGTAAGTATTATACTAATAATTATTATCTAATATATTAAATATATATGATTTATTAAAAATATGATAATACACAACTTAAATATATAATTTAATAACTATTATATTTAATCTTAACTTTATATTTTAATAATTAAATATGAATATTAATTAATTTAATTTAAAATTTATGACTTCAATAAAAAATTATAATAATTAATATTTATTAAACTTTTAATTGATTATTAATGATAGAATCTAACATATTAAAAACATAAACTAATCACTAGGTATTTGACAGTACTTAGATTTAAATTTAATAACCACCTATATTTTTAAGAGCTTCATAGTGCATACATTTATACTCTTATCCAAGAGAGAGAAGTCTAACACATTTGTATGTTTTCATCATTATAATCTCAAATTGCAAGGTGAGGGAGGTAGGCCCAAGATACTAAACCTCTCAATCTATCATCTCATATTATGGGTGAACACATACTTCCTAACCATTGACTTATGTAAATTATATTATTTTAGAGAGCCACGCTTTCCACATCTCACTATTTTAATAATACTTTAAAAAATGAGATAGCTCCATAATACAAATAATTTCTACACGCTTATCCATTCTAAATTTAAAAAATTAATATTTATGCT
>MU225431.1:1746891-1784937 GCA_018584345.1 Thuja plicata
ATGGGAAGTAGTACTGAGAGGGGAGGGGTGAATCAGTACCTCTAAAACTTTTAACACATTTCTAATTCATCATTAGTAATCATTCATTACTGCATTACCGACTATTATTGTTGTTCTTTCTTATGCATGTATTGTTCATTCATAACCCTTAATAGTTTGCAACATTCATAGAAACATTCATGAAAATGAGAAACACATAACACAAGATATGGTATCGCAGAAAACTCATGTTAGGAAGTAAAAACTACGGTGGGGATGACACCCACAAAGCTTCACTATCTGCAGAATGGAAGGGAGCTGGTTAAGGCTTACAATTTGATCACTTCTGATGATCTACCTTATTAGGAGTATTAAGGTGGAGACTTGTTAAGATCTACTCTGTTAAGAGCTTTAGCAACACTGATTTAAGTGTGCACTCAGTTATGAGATTTACAATAGGACGGTTAAGCCCACCTTTCTTGAAAGGATTTCATTAGTGTACTACACTTGTTAGAATGAGTACAAATGTTGACCTGAATATATGCAATCCACAATTGTTGATTACAGATCCATTAAAGCTCTCAGAATAACAATATCACCTTAAGTGATTGATGAATACCTTTTCTCTGCTCGTCGGTAGCCTCTGTTCTATTCTTGAAACGGATTTGATTCTATTTATGTCCTTCTGCATAAATTCTCTTGTCTGATCTCTAGATGCTCTTTGTGGCTACTGTCTTCATTGAAGAACTACTATTCTCAATAGATTGAGCACCTATTTATACAAGTATTTGACCTATCTTAGAATCACGCATTACAATGTTAACTCTTAGATCTAAGGTTTACAACTTGACCTTGATCTTTAGTTTGCATATTTTAAATTAGTAAAACTAATTAAAACAATAATAAATACATTGTTTCCTCCACACATAATGGATTTAAAAGTAAATCAAGAAGCTATAAATACAACTTCAGTGATTTATCTGACGTGGAAAGTCAGACCCACTTTTTGTGGGATGTAACTGACTGTCGATTCTTGGTCGTCGGGTTGAACTTGAAGTCTTTCAGCGTTCCTTTGTTGAACTGTTCGTCGGGTTTCCTTTGTCTGTCGGGTTCCTCTCTATGTTGTTCCATCAGGTTACACTGTTGTTACTCGTCGAATTTGCTTTACGTTTTTTGTCATTGGATAATATTGAATAGTGTTTGTCGGGTAACCTTGGCGTCGGGTAATGTTGTGCCCTATCTCTCGGTGTAGAGTAAACCGATGGTGCAGATCATGTTTTTCCTTGAGTATATTAATGGAAAAATATAATGCCTTCAATCTCCCCCTTTGACATTAGTATCAAAAACTGATATGTGCTTAATACTAATGTATTTAGTATGTACACCTTGTTTATATCCTTGTCATCATATGACTCCCCCTAACTATATGCATCGGTATAGTATAAGTATATGTACATGTATACTATACATTTTCTGTTCTTTGCTCTGTATGTACGTATTATTTCCTCCTTGCATTTTCCTTTTTCTTTTGCTATACATATTGTTTCCCCCTTTTAACTGAGGTGAGTGAACATATCAATTTCCCCCTTTCTTTGATACTTATGACAAAAGTTTACAACTTATAATATGTCAAATTGTGACAAAAATGTGCAACTTACAATGTGTCAAGTATATTGGAATGGGTTGTCTTGATATATTCCTGCATTTTCTCCCATTTTTCTTTTAGTTTTTCTAGTGCCATGTGTTGTAGCTCTAGCCTCGCGTGCATATCATAAATATTGTCTAGGACAGACATTTTAGGGGTGGCAATTAGTGTATTTTCCTCTGTCACATGTTGTTGAAGGAGTGTAAGTGTCGGTAAGAGCTGAGCTTGGAGCTCATTTACCTCATCTTTGTATTTCATCTATGCAATCTGAATGTCCTGTCTCTATTTCCAAGCTTGTTTGATTTTCTCATCATGCAATTTAATTTCTTCTTAATTATTTGTGAGACTTTGTGCACTTGACTTAAGATCAACATCAATTTGTGCTATCTGGTCGGTGTACTCCTGATGAGTTGATCTAGAGTGCACAATTTTTGTATTAAGGTAATAGCTTCTGATATGATTGGTTTAATTGTACTTACCAATTCAGATAGCTTAACCTTTTTCAATGCCACTTCCTGGCTTATCTTCTCGGCTAGCTTGAACTCATACTTTTGTTCAAGTCTCTCTTCCATAACCCTCTCAGCATCAATATTCTGAGATGTTATTGCACCTGTGAGTATTACCAGTTGATCAAGCATTGGAGCTTTTTGATCAATATCTACATCTGATACAATCTGTTGAAGTATTCCTCTTGCTACTTCCAATACCTTGGCCTCTTTTGCTGCTCTCTTTAGTTTGTCTTGAATGGTTTTTCTCTCACAGATCCTGGCATACTTTGTCAATGTAGTTGGATCCAATGTCCTTGGATCACAAACTGGAATCTCAATGATTTCATCCAGAGTTACTAGATTCTTATGCTTTCCCTTCTTTTTCTTTGAGATTTGTGGGGATACAGAGGTATGAACTACCATAGCTAGTTCATTTGTTCTTTCTGAAGTGGTTGGTGAAGGCCTTGTGGAAGATGCTTCTTGTTTTTTTTGCTTGGGTGGCACCTATCGGTTTTGTGAAGACGTCTCTCCTTCAACCTTGGGTGTCTCTGCAGATTTTTCTTCTGATTGCTTATCCTTCTCATCTTTCTTTTCTTCTTCACCTTTCTCTGTTTGTGTGTCCTCTTCTTCCTTTTGTGTTTCCTCTTTATTTTGATCAGTAGATGTACCTTTCTGATCGTTAGTTGCAGCCTTCTCTGCAGTTGTTTCCTTTGAATTATCTGTGGTGTCTTTTGCTTCAACATCACCCTTGTCCTTGGGTGTGCTTGTGTCTTTTGCTATAGATCCATCATTACCCTCTAAAATATTGATTGCCTTCATTAGTACATGCATATTGCTTTGAATGGTTTCTTGGGTTGTATCCAGAGTGGTGTCCGACTCGTCAGTTTGATCTTTTTGAGCATTGACATGCTCATATTTTTGTACTTGGTCTGTAGGGTCTGGTTCTTTGGAGTCCATGACTAAAGTGTCCTGCACTTGTTCATTAGCACCATTCATATCTTTATCATTTAATATCTTCAATTCTTGTTGTTTTTCCTGATCCTTAAGTGTAGTGAATTCATATTTATTCTTTGGATCTTTATCAGAGTCATAGTTGGTGATATCTTGGATGTCAAGATCATCCATGACTGTGTCTAAGTTTATGGGCTCATTCTCACTTTCAGTATTTTCCAGAGCAATGTGCTGAGGACTTGCATTTTTTGTCTCCTCCTCTCTGTGAGGTGTGTTGGTGAGAAGTAATTGAATCTCACCACTTGTTAACTCTGCTGGTAGATCTAGGAGTTGTCTCCATATAGTTTCGGTCATTTTGTCCAGCTCTATGAATTTTTTCTCTAATACTTTGTATGCCCTTTTCTTGGCTACAAATTTACTTGAGTGCTTCTTGAGTATTTCTTTGATTTCTTCAACCTTGGATTCAGGAGGCATTAGTGTTACTAGTACCCTCTCCCTTGCTTCTCTTTCAGTTTGCAGAGCATATGACCATTGTTGGTATACCATGTTACCCAACTCTTTAGGTAGTTTATTGACAAATTCTACAGGTGCATATTTATACTTTATCATTGACTTTATAACTGCCTCTTGTATCTTATTTCGGTCCTCTAGGTTTAGTGAATCCCATTGTCTTATTTTCTTATCAGACATGGTTCTAGATGTAGCAATAGACTCAACAGCTTCATCAATTTTTTGATTCCTGTAGTTCTTCTTTGCCACATTAGGCTCATCATCTTTAGTGTCCTCTATGTCAGACTTTGTCTTGACCAACCTTTTCCTCTTCTTTGGATGTGTTGTTTTCACATTTTGTTGCCTTGTTCTCTTAGCTGGCTACTTCCTCATATAGGTCATTACTTGACCTTTCTTAAGAGGTGTTGTATTGGTTGTTGCAGTTTGACTCCTTATCCTCTACTTCTTTATAGGAGGTGGAGGTGTATCAGATTCAGTCTCCTCAGAATCTGATTTCTGTTCTTCTTGTTCCTCACCGATGGTGCCCTGTTCATCGATTTCCTCTTGTTGTTCCTGTTCTTCTTCTATAACTGATAGAATCTTCTTAAAATTCTTAACCATCTTATCCTTTTTGTTGACAGTTTTCTTTATCTCTAGGCCTCTCTTTATCTTAGATCTGGCCTCTTCATAGGTTCCAAACCTAGGTTGTTTGCTGTCAATAAGCTCATTTATTAGTGCATCAATTGCACTTGTAGCTTGATCAATATTGATCTCATAATCTATTGGTGCTAACCAAGCTTTCCTTCATACAACTTGTTTGATATGGGTGAAATCTGTGTCCACCATGAAACATATTTCATCTTTATGTTTTTCCACAAGTTTTTCAAGAATCGTAGTCCTCTCCATCATCTTTTCTTTGAACTCGAGGAAGTAAGTAGACATGACAGATTCAAAATTTTCCCCTAGTGACTTAATCAGCTCACTAATATGTTGGGTTACCGGTTTGGTAGTGTCCCATTTTACTTTTCCTACTGAAGGAAAGTATTCTTGAAAATAGAAAAAAGATACACATGATAAGTGATCCGAACTTACATGTGTTGGTCTTTGTAGACCTGATTGTGTGTATGTTCTCATGAAGTTATTTTAATAGGATCTCACACAGATCCATCTGAATTCCTTTGGTCACTATCTTGTAAGTTGTGCTTACTGATGTTGCAGATATGCTTTTCAATCTGCTTGCTTGAAAAATCTTATACCCAATTACACATGCACCAAATTTTAGTTCTTTGTTGGTGATTGTGTTCACTTTGAGACCTCTGTTGTCCCCTTCTACATTGGTGAGTTTTTCAACTTCTTTCATGGATGGATGCTTGTGTGCCCTAGGCTTGTCAGTTATCAGATAACCAGTGATAGGGTAAAGGACATCCTTGGTTATTTACTTGGGTTGGTCTAGCCATAGCTTCTTGTCATGCATTCTGCCAAAGACTAACCTTATCCAGTCTATTTTGAATTCCCTCAGGAAATGTAGGGCATTCGTTAACCCTTTGACTTCCAAGTGTTTGTGCTCTTCCTTCAATTTCCCTTTGGCATCACAAAGCTTCTTGTAAGCTTCATTCATTTCAAAATCACCTATCTTTGCGATCTTGCAGTGAATATAAGACCTAACATCTTCTATGAGAAAAACCCTAGGTGGGATTTTTAAAAACACACCGGTTTCATCGGGTTTCGATGCAATTTCCAAGAAGATATTATACTTGGGCTCTACACATGTACTGTTCTTGATCAGCTTAACCACATTCCTCTTATCATTCTTGATTTTAGTAGTTCTTGAGGTGGTTGCCATCATTTTTCAATTTTTAGGGTATTCTATAAATTTAGGGCTTTCTTGAAAAATAACGACAGAGATCTTTCAGTGCCTTCGATACTTACTTCAATCCGCAATAGTGGTGAAAGGTTTGTTTGTTGTGTGCTTAGATTGATCTAAGGATGCTCTGCTTTCTACTCTTTAATCACTCTATTTTTTGCTCTGCTTTCTCTTCAAATCACGGGTGCAAAATGAAGTTGTCCCGTCGACTATTTATAGACTTTTTTCCCTAAGTCTTTGTAATAAATTCTCAACGACTCATCGGGACATGAAGACGGGTTTCATCGAGAAAATTCTCCAAAACATTGTCGGTGAAGTTGAGTTGCTTGGGACAGTTGTTAACAATGTTTCTTGTACTGACAAATATCGGTATTCTATAGTAACAACTTGTAACTTCCTTTCTTACCGATGGGTGTCGGGCTACATTTGCAATTTAGCCACTTTATGTGTTGATCGACAGTTTTTGGTAAGTGTAGAACAACTTATCTACTTTGTTCACCGATGATTTTTGGTATGTGTATACTGATGAGGTTTCTTTCTTAGAATTGGAACAAGTAACATAATATGCATCTTTATTCATGTAGATTTTGAATATCTATCAATTGTATAATGGAACTGATGCAAAATATGAATTGGTATAGTGCAGTTCCATACTTACTTGTTCATCTTAAGTGGGGGTGAAGATGTCACCGGATCCATTGGATGGGGTGTCACCATTTGCATTGCTTGGACCAGCTTCATCATTTCTTGAACCTTTTATCCACATTTTGTCTCTTGCCCTCTGGATATCTTCAATGGTGTTTCCATTGGGATATGTGCTTGTCTCTGTCAATTGGTCTTTGCAATATTTCTTGAGGTGACCAACTTTATGACAGTGTAAGCATGCCATTCCGGGGTTTGACCAGCCTCTAGACCTTTTGGTCCATGCTCTCATGCATTTTGTAGCAATGTGACCATATCTACCACATGTCGTACAGTTTGTCCATGTATTGTAATCCCATGTATATTGATTACCTATTCTCTTTAGTTGATAGGAAATCTTTTGACCTTTAGGCTTCCATGCTTGCCTTTTCTTTTTCCAGCATTCTTCAGATGTGTGCCCATTCATATTGCATGTAGGACATTATTTGTCCATGTAGGTTTCCTTCTTTGGCTATTCTATCTTAGTCTTGCATTCATAAGCCTTATGTCCTTTCTTGTTACATTTATAATAGAATCCTATGAATGTAGGTGTAGATTTAGGAATACCTTTCATTTTACCTTGACAAACATTTGATGTGTGCCCTTTCTTTCCATAGTGCTTGCATGTTAGCTTTCTTGGTCTTGGATTTTCATAGACATTCTTTGAGTTTGCTTGATTGGATGATTCTCCATTTTCAGTAAAGCCTATACCGTTGTTGTTGTTGACTCTTTGTTGTCCTTCAAGAAAATAATCCATTCTTTTATTTCTCTCTTCAGCCTTTCTGATAATCTCGTTATGCTATTGCTAAATTCTAACCTCATGTTTTAGCTTTTCATTCTCTTCTCTTAGTTCACCGATAATCTGTATTCTTTCAATGAGTTCCACATTTATTCTGTTTGCTTCTTGACTCATAAGAATAATCTGATTTGTGAGATCATGGTGATGCTCAGCATGTCTTTGAATTTCTAATTCCTTTTCTTGTAGTTTCTCTGTAATATTCCTTTTGTCATCAATAGCAAGTGTTCTTTCTATTTCAGCTTGTCTAGCAGAACTCATCACATCAATTATTCTTACCATCTGTCTCTCTTGACTGATTTTCAGCATCTTTATTTACTCTATCAGCTGTTGATTGATTTCCTTTATATTTGTGATGTTCTCTTCCGATGTATCTGATGTATTACTTGCATTTGATCCTGAAGATTCAAAGAAATCTGGAATCTCTTCTTCTTGATAATCTTTTTCATTGTTCCGGGTAGCCATACCTTTCCTTTCATTCAGCATCTCTCTCATCTTGATTCTTGATTCTTTATACTGTTCATAGAATATCTATATCTCAAGCTTTATGTTCTCAATATTCTTATCAAGTTTGTACTTCTCCATTGTATGATCTTTGCTCTTAAGCCTTTAAACTTTCCAAGAAGAGACTTTTCTCTAATACCAATTGTTAGAATTAATGGGAAGTAGTACTGAGATAGGAGGGGTGAATCAGTACCTCTAAAACTTTTAACACCTTTTGAATTCATCATTAGTAATCATTCATTACTGCATTACCAACCATTACTGTTGTTCTTTCTTATGCATGTATTATTCATTCATAACCCTTAATAGTTTGCAACATTCATAGAAACATTCATGAAAATGAGAAACACATAACACAAGATATGGTATTGCAGAAAACTCTTGTTAGGAAGTAAAAACTGTGGTGGGGATGGCACCCACAAAGCTTCACTATCTGCAGAATGGTAGGGAGCTGATTAAGGCTTACAATTTGATCACTTCTGATGATCTACCCTGTTAGGAGTATTAAGGTGGAGACCTGTTAAGATCTACTCTATTAAGAGCTTTAGCAACACTGATTTAAGTGTGCACTCAGTTATGAGATTTACAATAGGACGGTTAAGCCCACCTTTCTTGAAAGGATTTCATTAGTGTACTATATTTGTTAGAATGAGTACAAATTTTGACCTGACTATATGCAATCCACAATTTATGATTACAGATCTATTAAAGCTGTCAGAATAACAATATCACCTTAAGTGATTGATGAATACCTTTTCTCTTCCCATCGATAGCCTCTGTTCTGTTCTTGAAACTGATTTGATTCTATTTCTATCCTTCTGCATGAATTCTCTTGTCTAGTCTCTAGATGCTCTCCGTGGCTACTGCCTTCATTGAACAACTACTGTTCTCAATAGATTGAGCACCTATTTATACAAGTATTTGACCTATCTTGGAATCACGCATTACAATGTTAACTCTTAGATCCAAGGTTTACAACTTGACCTTGATCTTTAGTTTACATGTTTTAAATTGATCAATAAAACTAATTAAAACAATAATAAATACATTGCTTCCTGCGCACATAATGGATTTAAAAGTAAATCAAGAAGCTATAAATACAACTTCAGTGATTTATCTGACGTGGAAAGTCAAATCCACTTTTTGTGGGATGTAACTGATTGTCAGTTCTTGGTCATCAGGTTGAACTTGAAGTCTGTCGGCGTTCCTTTGTTGAACTGTTCGTCGAGTTCCCTTTGTCTGTCGGGTTCCTCTCTTTGTTGTTCCGTCAGGTTGCACTATTGTTACTCGTCAGGTTTCCTTTACCTTTTTTGTCATTGGATAACATTTAATAGTGTTTGTCAAGTAACCTTGGCATCGGGTAGTGTTGTGCCCTATCTCTCAGTGTAGAGTAAACCGATGGTGCAGATCATGTTTTTCCTTGAGTATACTAATGGAAAAATATAATGCCTTCAAAAGGGAGTGGGGGGATTTCAAATAAGGGTGTTGCAGATAGGGGGCTGAAGACAACAATGATGACAATGGTTTATCTATCTTGGTTTTGGCTTCTTTGGGTGTTGTTATGTGGGTGTGTAAGGGGTCAAATTCCTTGTTTCCTTTACTTGTTCGCAGTTTGGTTCTGTGTTCCTAGTGGGTTCCTTGGCCCTTATCTATTCTTTTGGTGGGGAGGTGATTTTGGTTATTTCAGATGTTAGGGTGGTCTCCTGTTTTGGGCACTGAAGGTTTCTCTAGAGATGTTGGAGGAGGTTTTTTTATCACTCTATGTTTTATATTTCATGTTTTGTATAGGGATTTTATTGATTGTTAAGATGAGGTGCTTTTATGCTCTCATTCCATCCCCCTTCCTCCCTTAGTGTTGGTTTTCTTCTAGCACTAATGTAGGAGCATCTTAGGATCTTGGAAATCTTGCATTAACCAAAAATATTTCCTTTAGTTTATTTTATGTTATGTACCAGTTGGGCATTTTTTTGGTGTTTTTGGTGACGTTCGATCTGTGCTTGTTATTTTTGCTTGCAGTCATGACAATGTGTTCTTGGATTTGTATTGAAGCTTATCCTATGGTCACAACTCATTTGGTTTCATCATGCATAATTTATGACATATTCTTAATGTATCTGCCATATTTTTCACTTCCTAGTTAATCATTGTATTTTCCAATTGGTTTCCCGATCTTCCAGTTAGTTTTTCCAAGTGCGATCATGCCAGCTCAATATTACATTTGAGGCCAAAATTTGTATATGACAGCATCACTAAAATCTTTCATTAGAGGTTTTTCTTTAAGATTTGGGTCCTGACCTATTTGGGTGTAAAATATTTACTCATTTCTTGGGGAATGTAATCTTTTCAAGGTCGACCGACTATTGTGATTTCCTTATAAGATTGTGAACTTGTTCCTAAGGGGCGGCATGATCTCATAAGATTATTTGTCTTATCTTGAATAGGATTTGGAAGGTTTTGAGTGTAATCAGACCCGTGTGCTTGGCATGTATGACTGGCATGTGAAACATGTTGCAGATTTGGTGTAAATGGTTTTTGATGATAATAAAAAATTGAATCTCTTATTTTTACCTATTTTGTCTTATTTTCTTCTGTTGTCTTGTGTTGGCTATAAGGGATGGAACAATCTTCTTGAGGTTTCTCCATCCTTTGACTGCATTAGGTGGTATCAAAGTGAGGTTGAAGGATGAACAAGATTGAGGTTGAACAAGGTGGAGATTCTTGTGTTGGCAGATCTGAGTTCCTGACTTGTGAAGCCATAGATCTATTAATCATGAGGTATCAGAGTGTAGATCTAACATGAAATCATATAGGACTTATACAAGGTGGCCAGGAAGGGTTTGTTTCTTATACTATTGGTTTTTTAGTGTTGAAGGCATACCAATTTGAGGAGGTTGAATGTGTGTTTGATAGATCACCAGTTAGAGGAGAATCTTGTGATAGATCATCAGTTGGAGAGAAAGTTACACCTAAAACTGGGAAGATTCTACCTAGAAGGATGAACCCTAGAAGGATAGAGAAAATGATGGAAGAATTTAGAGTGGAGATGAGGAATGAGATTAGAAGTGTGTTGACGTGATTGAGGAAGAATTATGAGACTGAAGAGGAATTTGAGGAGGATACTAAAGATCTTGAGAATGTAGATGTTGAGATCCACGTAGATGAGGAGAGATGGATGAGAGTTATGACATAAGTAAGTAAAGGTCATAAGATGGATGTTTCTACTTTCACTAGTTCATTGTAGATCTTGAGGATTTGATAGACTGCATTAGAGAGTTAGAAGATTACTTCGAGCTTGAAGATATCAGAGATCCACTGAGGGTTAGGTTAGCATAGACTAATTTGAAGGGTCATACTGCCTTATGGTAAAATGATTTAATTGAAGAAAGATAGAGAAGAACATAGTGAGACAAAAATCACTAGATGGAAGGCGATGGTTGCTAGGTTAAAGCTAAATTCATTCTTAAAGATTATGAATTAGAATTGTTCAAGAAGTTACAGAATTTGAGGCAAAAAGACATGAGTGTGGAGTAATATATAGAGGAATTCTATAAGATGAATATCAGATCTGGTCACAAGGAGGTATCTAAGGAGAATGTGGCCAGGTATGTTAATGGTTTGAGATTTAATTTTCAGGATGAGTTGAGTATGTTGAGTATTAGGACTATTCAGGATGCTTATCAATATGCATTAAGAGAAGAAGATAAGTTGAAGAGGAGACAAGGTAACCTTAGGGGGAAAGAAAAGAAAGTTAGCAACAATGGAAAAGAGAATAAAACCATTGAAGCTAAATTTGATCTGAGAATACCTAGAAGAGGGAATGGTAGCAAAGAGTTCAAGGGAACTTGTTTCAAATGTAGTGGCATAGGACATAGGGCTTTTCAATGTACTGAAGGAATTAGTAAGAACATGGGTAAACAAAATCTTATGGCACATGAGGAAAATACTGTTGGTGAAATTGTGGAAAATGAAGTTGAGCCTGAGATAAGAGAGTCTCTTACACTTAGGAGAGTCATGTTGAGTAAGAGGGATGTTGAACCTTTACAAAGGCAGAGTTTGTTTAGGATTGTTTATAAACCAGGAGATAAATATTGTAAAATTATTATGGACAGTGGTAGTAGTGACAAATTGGTATCATAAGAGATAATGCAAAAGCTTGGCTTGAAGAAGCTTACTCATCCATGTCCTTATGGGATAGGTTAGTTTTTAGATGGTCATATGGTGGAGGTGAAAGAGAAATGTTTGGTTAACTTCAATATTGGACCTTACAGAGATGAAGTATTATGTGATGTGGTGTCTATGAGTTCTTTTCATGTTCTATTGGGAAGACCTTGGAAATTTGATAGAGGAGGTATTCATGATTGCAAAAGGAAATTGATCAAAATAGATAAGGATGGACAAAATTTACTCTAGTTCCTTTGAAGGAAGCAGAAGGAGGAAGTGCAAGGAATTTGAGTATGGTGAAGAGTTAATATTCAGAAAAGAAGACTACCGAGGTTAGTATGGATCAGAAGAAGGATCTTATAGGTAGATTTGATGAAGGAAAGTTAGCATTTGATTGTAAGAATGGTAAAGTGGAGCAGAAGGTGACTTTGGTTGCTGAACAAATAATGGTTTTTAATAGAGGTAGATCATTTATACAAAAGGGAAGAGGTAGTGATCTAAGATTTGGTGTTGATAGAAGGTACATGATGTAGTGAGTATAGATAGGAGTAAGTTGATGAATCTGATAGAAGAGGTTGCATAGATGCAGAGGCAAAGAGTCGTAGATAAAGATGAGGTTTGGATCCAAAACAAGCATGGGATTTATGTTGCATAACTTGTCAAATGTTCATGAGTTTCTCTTATGGAGCATTTTTCCTTTACCTAGGGTTTCTAATGCAAGACCATCTTAGGATCTTGAAAAAATTGCGTCAACCAATTAAAGATTTCCTTTAGTTTGTTTTCTATTTTGTTCCAGTTGGACAGTTTTTTGTCTTTTTGGTTGTGGTCGATCTGTGCTTGTTATTTTTGGTTGCGGTCGTGGCAACATGTTCTTCACTTCATCCTAGATCTTATCCTATGATCACAACTCATTTAATTTCATCACACATAACTTATGGAAGATTCTTCATGTATTTGTCATGTTCTTCACTTTTTGGTTGGTCATTATGCTTTTCGATCAATTTCCTAATCTTTTGGCTGGTTTGTCCGAGCGCAATCATGCAAGCTCATTATTATGTTTGAGGCTGACTTTTTTATATGATCACATCACTTAAATCTTTCATTGGAGATTGTTCTTTAAGATTCAGGTCTTGACCTATTTGGGTATAAAATAGTTACTTATTTCTTGGGGAATGTAATCTTTTTAAGGTCGATCGATGATTGTAATTGCTTTATAATCTTATATACTTGTTCCTAAGGGGTAAGATGATCTCATAAGATTATTTATCTTAGTTTGGATAGGATTTGGAAGGTTTTGAGTGTAATAAATCCTATGTTCTTGGCATGTATGAATGGCATGTGAAACAACATGTTGCAGATGTGTTGTAAATTATTTTTGATGATAATAAAAAGTTGAATCTCTTGTTTTTACCTATTTTGTCTTGTTTTATTTCATTATGTTGTGATGACTACAAGGGTTGGACCAATCTCCTTGAGGTTTCTTCATCCTTTGATTGCATCCAGTGCAGAAGTGCTATTGTAAGGTATTGGAGTTATTTTTTCTTCTTGTCTATGTGTCAATCTCATATCTGGGGTCTCTTTGGTATCCCTTAGGGTTGTTCCGTTGGGTGTGCAGGGAAGTATCAATTCATTGGTTAGTGGTTTCTTGGTTGTGGAGTTGTTGTAGTGGTTGGGTTCTAATTTTTTTGAGATGAAGAGTTTTTAATATCTCACCCCCTTCCTCATCCTCTCTCTACATTGGTTTTCTTTAGCATTGGTGGCAAAATTTTCTTTTTTTTGGAGTAGGTTTAGTCTCTAATTTGTTTGCCAGTCCTGTATTTGGTTGTTCTTTGGTTTTCATGGGGGTCTTTAGTTTGGCCTATTGGGTCTTGGCTTTAGTATTTTTTTTAGCGGTTGGGTGTGGTATTTTAAAGAGAAGGATCTTTTTTGTTCTTATATCTATCCCTCTCCTCTCTCTATGTTGGGTTTCTTCTAGCCTACTTGTGACCTTGTCTTGCTCTTTTTTTGGCTTCATTTTTTATTTTTTCTTGAGGACCTTTGGGGTTAGTATGAGAAGGGTATTTTGTTTTCTTCTCTTGGCTTTTTTGGTGGATCCCTTTTATATTGGCTACATACCTTTATTCTATTATATTTTTGCTGAATTATTTCTTCCTCTTTTTTGAGGAATTTTTTTTCTCCTACTAGTTTTCTAAGGGCCCCTTTGATTTCCATTATTTTTTTATTTTGTGGGCCATTTTTTCTTCTTACTTGGCATCTTATCATGACTCTCCTATTGAGGTAGATTGGTGTCCTATGGAGGTTGATTTTTCTTGTGGGTATATGGATGAGAGTTTTATTTTGCTCGAAGTGTTTACTTCTATTTCCTTTCTAATTGAGGTGGTGATGTTTTCTATTGAGGTGGAATGCATTTGTGCAAGTGTGGGCTATTTTTGGAGTAATATATTGGTTCATATATGGGATTTCATGTTGGTTATTTCCACCTCTATAGTTCCTATTGAGGTTGTAAGGAAGTTAAGTTGTGGAACAACTACCTATACACTAATTTTGAGGAGAGGAAAATATAAAAACTTTCTCATATCTTTATAACTGTTACAAAAAATTATTAGAATTAGCATAAATAATATGCATACCACAACACAATAGTTTAAGTGAGGAAAAACCTTTTGGGAGAAAAAATACACACTCCAAAAGGCACCCAATAGATTATTCAAAAAACAATAACATATTGCAATATGCTTCCAGAGAAAGTTTCTCCCAGGAGTATCACCAACTAGAGATACACACGTAAATGGATAGCTATATAAGACTCTTACATGCACCCTCCATCTCACGCACCAAATATATGTTAGCACAAGAGAGTAATTTAATGATTTGATAATATCTTTTTGATGCAAAAGATGCCTTTAAATAGGCAACTAAAAAAGGATTCCTAACAAAGATAACCGTGAACATATGCAATTATGTAGTTTGAAAGCTAATTAACTAATCAAAGTAATGAAATATGACAAAATTTCACTCCTTATTGTATTAATTTAAATAAGAGTAAAATATTGTAAGGGTTTTGAACCAAAACCTTTTGGATACTTTGATGAATTGTCTTCACCAATCGACCTTGATCACCCAGAAAGCATCAAATTGACCACATCAGTAGATCTCCTAACTGTAGAACCTATAAACATCTAGCCATCTATACAACATGAGAGAACATAATTTTTTTCCCGCCCCCATGTAAATTGAGACTCTACATATCCTCTAATTGTGTCTATTGCCTCCTTTAATGTTGTACATGAGACACCTTTCCTCTGGATGTACACATATCCTTTGAATGTGTCTAATGCATTCTCCAATGTTGTGGAAAAAATCCCTCCTCTACTACACAAATCACAAATCAGATGTTTGCACATGAGATAACATTTCCTCTGAAAGTCTACATCTTCTTTGAGTGTGATGAATGACTCCTCAAGTTCTCAACAAATAACAAACCAAATGTGAATATACTAAGAAAACCCACAAAAATATTACCCCCACTTACTCCTTGAAGGGACAAACATAATTCCAAGCCCCATCTTTTCTTTAGGGAAACAAATAATTCAAGCCTCCTCTTTTCTTCAGGGATAAAAATAGAATTCTTCTCATGAAATTAATTATCCCTAAACAAGAAGCTAGCTCGAGATGATAGAACAAATATTGCATCTATTTCCTTTAACCTATGACAAGATCTATTTTTAATTCTATGCATCATAGTCTCCAATAACACAAGCATGTGAGTTTTTCAACTCTTGAACTCATGTATAACAAAAATGACCTCAAAAGAACAAAGAATTTTTGACATATGTGTGTCCGTATTCAAATGCTAAAAGATAAATGATATTGATTAAAACTAATTGGTATGTGTAGGATCATGGTATGCCAAACAGGTCCTTAAGTGGCAATGAAAATTCAGAAAATCAGGGTTAGACAAGTTCACATAAAAATTTGAACAAGTTATCAATATTATATGAAAAATATGTAAGAAGATAATATATATACAAGTGAATGTAGTTTCTAAGATACTAGCCATTTTTTGAAAAAAATTTATTCTATATGGTAAAAATTTCAAATTTCATTGCGGTAGTATGAAAATTTCAGGAAAAAGATAAAAAGTAGGTGTGTGTCTAACCACCTTAAACACAATCAAATGATAATATTTTTTTACAAGCTTATATATATAAGTAGTAGACTCATGTCCAGATGTGACACATATTTTTTTGTAATTTTTTTCCAAGTGAATAATTAATTATGATTTTTCTACTACAACTTTCCGAGAGTATACAAAATCTTGTGTCTGACCACCTTAACTTAGTCGAAACTTCATCAAATTGAAAACCTTTAATTTTTTTATTATAGTAGGAAAATCATAGAATGTGACTCAAGTTTTTGATTCCAAAAATGTTATACCATTTGAAATTTATAGTTATTTTTCAATCACTCTATCAACTAGGACTAAAAAGATAAGAAGTAGGTGTATGTCTGACCACCTTAAACACAATCAAATGATAATATTTTTTTAAAAGATTCTATATATAAGTAGTAGACTCATGTCCGGATGTGACGCATATTTTTTTGTAATTTTTTTCCTAGTAAATAATTAATTATGATTTTTCTTCTAAAACTTTTCCAAAATATAAAAGCTCTCATGTCTGACCGCCTTAACTTAGTCTACACTTCATCAAATTGATTTTTTTTTCCTTTTTTATTGTGGTAGGTGAACCATAGAATGTGACATATGTTGGATATTTAAAAAATGTTATACCATTTGAAATTTATAGTTTTTTTTCAATCAGTCTACCAATCAGGACTTCTTTTTACATCACCACTTTTTGGCATACCATGATCATGCACATACCCTAATAATATACCTAGACACAAAAATGAATATTCACCAATCATCAATTTTAATCACAAGCACATAAAAGTTCAAACCTTAAACCAAAGTTTGCAGATTCAAATGGTAAGCTACATGCATCAAGACACATCGTACTACACAAAATGAGGCAACACCCAAAAATAATGAGCCTCTACTTTTTATCTTGGAGTTCCCTCATACATACCAGACACTTGTATGTGACAATACTACTCTAGATTTTTTTTTTGAATGAAAAATCTAAAAGATTGGGTTGCTTATTCCATGCTGCAAAATATTTGACCTTCAAGTATAAACTTCAAGATTTCTATAAATTATGAAAGGGGCTGCAATAATTTTTCAAAATTCATAAAAAAAAGCAACTCCAAACTCTCTTAAATGATATACATATTTAAACCTTCTTCAAGCAGAGAAACATATATAAATGTCTATAATAACTAAAAACATAATTATTTTTTTCCTAAACTCTTCACTTCCACAAAATATCAAAGAAAATGATAAATTTCCCTTTGATGTACTTATGCCTTTATTGTAAACTTTCACGCTGATTTGGATTTCCAAATATATCTATTCCTACGGTAGGCACATTCCTCATTGCTTCTTCACATGTTTCAGCATGCAACACATTTTCTAAAACCCTAGTACTATTGTGTAAAATCCATATTTATCATCAAAATTTCTTTGATATTGAAAGACAACATGCAAATTTATCATCAAGCTTCCTTTGACATTGAAAGACAGAAATGTTTTTTTACACATCTCCAAAACTATAGTTATTGTTGTCACTTTCATCTCCTTAGCCACTAGCCAGAGGTTAATGATTCAATTAATTTTCATAGGCATAAAAAATTGTCACATGAGAATGGCTATGCTCATAGAGACCACAATATTATGTGTTCATTGATTCCTTCATGCCATATTCTTCTCCTATAAATAAAGTTTCATTTCCCAAGTGAATTTTAGTCAACACATAGATTGACCCAATTATTTGAAAGCAGATAAAACAACATGATAAATCATAGGAATAGAAACATTATTGCAACACTCTTCTTCACACCAAATAGGCATAAAAATAGTTTTCCACTTCATTCACCTTGCATTGGTTTATATTCAAAACATCTAGAAATATTTTTGTTTCTTTGATACCATTTGTTAGCACAAGAGAGAAAATGCTTCATTCCATGATATCTTATTGATGCAAAAGATGCCTTTAAAAAGGAACTACAAAAGGATTTCCAAGATAGAAAACTATTAAACATATACAATTATATAGTTTGAAAACTAAAAAACTAATCAAACTAATTAAATACACCAACAATACATAGGAGATACAATACAAGAAATTGTCAGATGGTATTACAAAACCATGGGCTAAAAACCACTTATAAAGAAATGCCCATCTTATCTCCAATCAAAGATGCCATATGATGTGTCAATATGCGCACCAAAAAATGTAACTCCCTTTTACTACTTATTTATGTGTTTAACACATTTTTGAATTTCCTATTTCTAGAGACCAAACTTATGGAGGCCATAACTTTAAACATTTGAAGTGCTAGAAAGATTGTAACATGTTTTATCACCTACTAAATAAGTTGTCTACACAGATTTTATGCCCATTTTGGAGTCTTTAAAGCCTTAAAAATTGAATTCAAAAAACTTTTTAATAATTCCCAAAAATATAAATTTTAATATCTTCAAAACTAGGCATGATTTTGCAACAAATCTATCAGCATTCTTACCTAGCCTATCCAAACCTTCACGAAAATAATAGAGAACTTTTTTACTAATAAATAATACTAAAAATAGTATCCACATGTAAATGCAAGGTTGAGATACATTTTCCTAACAATCTCCCACTTTATGAACACCTTGTAAGAGAAAATGGAGTATCTGCACCATAATTTAATTTCTAGGAGCCATAAGACCCATAGACTCGAAACACCATCTAAATTTATTTGTGCTCACAACATTTTTTAATGAATCTATAATATTCATCAAAGTCTCTTGCTTAACCATATTCACCCTACCATCCTCGACCATAACTCTAACAAAATGATACTGAACATCAATTTGCTTTGATTTGACATGAAAATTTAGGTTCTTCGCTAGGCATATCTGGTGTAGGAGCACCTAGGGTTTCAAAGCCATTATTTTGTTTTGTTGTGTCCTCTCCTAATTTTTTATTCAAACTAGGAAAGTTTAGGAATTTTTTGGAGTGATTTATGGTTTATTGAGTTTGCTTTTGTAAGAGTTTTTGTTCATTCACTCTTTGTAATGTCCTAAAGAAGAAATTGGGTCAAAATGTAGAATGAAAATCTTAGATGCTTAGGAAGGCGTTTTTGAAGTTGTTTTGTGTCTTAGAGGTTGTTTTTAGGATTTTGGAAATCCAACCAAGGGAATAAAAACATGGAAAAGTCAAATTGCAATAAAAGATGAAAAGTTACTCAAAGCAACTTTTTTGCAATTTTGCAACTTTAAAAAGTTGCTCGACAACTTTGCACAAAAGTTTCTTTTATCTAAAAGGATGAAATAGGTCAGATCAAGTGGTTTATTTGTGTAGGGGAGGACTATTTAAGAACTCCTATGGTGTCATTTAGAGGTTGGATGACATTTTGATTGCATTTAGATTGATTGTAAAGTTGCAGACTGAGACTGGAACTATTTTTAAGCATTTTGGATTGAATAGACTTGAAGATGGATTATATTAGGTTAATTTCCATTGTAATTAGTTCCTCATGACTATCTAATAACTTTTTGTGGAGAGATTTTTTTAAATAATTTCCATTTTGTAGCTTCTTGTTAAATTTATTTAAAGTTGTAGTTCTCTAGTCCAATTCTGGACTGTACATAGGAAAATGACTCCTTGAGGTTCTTAGATCCTTGGAAAAAAAATGGGCCTGGATGGAATGATAGATGAGTCACTGTACATCTGTTTCAATTTATTTTTAGAAGTAGAAGTGTGGGGCTGATTTTTGAGCTCTTTCCCTAAGCGAGCTCGACTATAGCCTGACTAGAGAAATAGAGTGACAGTAAGTCATAACTTGCAAGGTTGGATTGGTAGAATAAATCCATTGCCTATAGGGTGATAAAGGAGAGGTGATATGACCCTCTATGTAATGTAAGCAACTAAAGAGTTTATTTCATAAGGTTATGAAGACAAATGCAGAGTAAAGACTTATTAGCCTTATTTTTAAGGAAAGTGCCCCTAAAGACTTTAAGGGGTAGTACAAAGGACTTGAAGAAACCTCACCTTGAAAATATTTAATGTTTTGAAAAAGGGTATTTTGATCCTATGATATATTTGGGGTTTATTTGGTGAATTTTTAAGCAAATCAATAATTTGAGCATGAATAGGGATACAAGCAGTTTCTAGGCCTAATCCTAGATTGTAGGAATTCAATATGTGAAAGGATGATTGATGGTTTAAAAGATTAAATAATTTCCTAAAATGGCCTAATGAGGTGAGAATTCAACTGTGCAAATTATTGTGAATGATTTGTCTTAGTTTGATAGAAACTACTCTTGTAGAGTCAGTGAAGATTGAAGGAACGTGTTGATAGGGTGGATCTTGATTGGAAGGGTGAAGTTCTTGGTGAATTGCCTTAAAGTTTAGGGTTTTTGAAATACCTAATAGTTCTAGGAATGAGACCTTAGATAAGATTCAAGATGAATCTAGAGTGAGAAGAACCATTCTGATCAGATTGGTATTAGAGCCTAAATATTGGGCTTGTGAAGTTTAGATGTTATCTTCGCCAGAATAAGTAGATTCATCCAAAATGGTGATTAATGCTGAGTTAGAAAAGGATGTAGAAGAGTAGAGGGAGGTGAATAGACTATTGAGAGAACAGTTAGTAGAGATGAAAACTAAGTTAGAGTAATTTCAACTTAGAACTGCACCAGTCAGTGAATTAGTAAGAGAGAATGAAGGGAAAGGTAAATTGGTGGCAGAAGAAGATATAATACAAGAGCCTGATCTTGTACTCCAGGAAGAGCTATTATTGAAGGCTCTAAAAGCTATGATTGGAAAATCATCCAAATGTGTGCCTCTATTCAGTGGCAAGATGGAACCAAAAGTGGTCATGGAATGGATAGAAGGACTTGAAAATCACTTTGAATGTGATAGTGTAACAGAGGCTCAAAAGGTAAGAGTAGCCAAGACAAGATTAAGAGGAACTGCCCTCACTTGGTGGAAGTTTGTTTAAGATGAAATAATAAAAGAAGGAAAGAATCCTATAACCAGTTGGAAAGGCATGGTGGCCAAGGTTTGAGAGGCCTATCTACCTAATGATTATGAGGTGCAGTTGCACAAGAAGAGGGAAAACTTGAGACAGAAAGACCTTGAGGTACGTGTGTACACAAAAAAGTTCCACAAGTTGTGTTTAAGATCACATGTAATGGAGGAGGAGAGCCTAAAATTTTCTATATATTTGAATGGTTTAAGGTGTAATATCCAAGAGGAAATTAGCCTCTTGAGTCCAAAGACTGTACACCAAAGTTATTAGTTAGGTCTCAAGGTAGAAGAGTAGCTCAAGAAGAAATAGGATTCAAGAAGTAGGGGCAGAGGTAGAGGAAGATATGGCAGAGGCCAGAGAGGAGGCTTTGGAGGAAGAAAATTTGAAGAAAGAAATCAGAGTGAATCCAAGATCACCGAGAACCAGGGAGAGTCAACTAGTAACATAGGTGGTTGTAACCTAGGATGAGGCTCTAATAAAAATTTAAGAGGAAGATCTAGTAGCCAAGGAAGAGGATCCTATTTATCTTCTATGAAATGTTATAATTTTCACCAATATGGGCATCCTTCTTATAGGTTTCTTGAAAAGAGTTCAACATCAAAAGGAGGAGAGAAAAGAGTAAGCTATGTGCAAGAGAAGGCTTCTAGAAGAAAGAGAACAAAGGTGGCACTAGATTCAGAGATAGGAGAGAATTTTATGATCAAAAGAACACTCATCTAAGAGACCATAAAAGAAGAACCAAGTCAAAGAATATCTTTGTTCAGAGTTAAATGCAATATTCTAGGTAAGGTTTTCAAAGTTATCATAAATTTTGGTTCTAGTGATAACATAATTTCTATGGAAGCTATTGAAAAGCTTAAGTTGAAAAGAATTCCTCACACTAACACTTACAGAGTTACTTGGTTGAATAAAGATCAATGTGTGTTGGTTAATGATAAAGCTTGGGTGGAGTTCTCCATAGGGAGGTATAAGGATAGAGTGTTGTGTGATGTCTTACCCATGGATACTTGTCATCTATTGTTGGGTAGACCTTTGCAGTTTGACAGAGCTACTATGCATGATGGAGCCAAGAACTCTTATTCCTTCAGGAAAGATGGGGTAACATTCAAAATACAGTCAATCTTGGAAGAAGGAGAAGTTAAGAAAGAGGGTCCTAATATAATTTTGGCAGGAGAAAAATAATTTTTGAAGATACTAAAAGGAGTGGTCTTTGCCTTAGTATTGAAGCCTAATGATGAAAAGGTGAGTAAGAAAGAGGAACTACCTATAGATATCCAATAATTGTTACACTAATACAAAGATAAAGTCAGTGATGGTCAACCAGCTACCCTACCATCTGAGAGGTCTATTAGTCATCAAATATAATTTATCCTAGGAGCCTCACTCCCAAACAAAGCTGCCTATAAGATGACCCCACAAAAGAATGCATAAATTGCTAAACAAATCCAAGAATTACTTGACCAAGGGTTGATTAGAAAGAGTATAAGTCCATGTGATGTTCCCCCTATTCTAGCCCCAAAGAAATCTAGTACTTGGAGACTATGTATAGACTCTAGGGATATAAATAGGATTACCATAAGCTATAGGTTCGCAATCCCTAGGATAGAAGATTTAATGGATTTTCTAGGGGGAGCCAAGTATTTCTGTAAAATAGACCTTAAGAGTGGATACCATAAAATAAGAATCAAATGGGGGGATGAGTGGAAGACAACTTTCAAGAGCATAGAGGGGCTCTATGAGTGGCTTGCTATGCCCTTTGGGTTGTCTAATTCCCCAAGCACCTTTATGATGGTAAAGAATGAAGTGTTGAAAGACTTCATAGGAAAATGGGTTGTGGTGTACCTAGATGATATTATAGTGTTCAGTAAAACAAAGGAGGATCACCTTAATCATTTGAAGATGGTCATGCAAAGATTACATGAAGATAAGATAACAATCAACTTGGAAAAGAGTGAGTTCTTAAAGAAAGAGTTGGTACACCTATGCTTTGTTATATCAGAAGGAAATTTGAAGATGGACACAAGCAAGGTGGAAGCATTCTTGAACTGGCCTACACCTAAGTCTTTTATATAGGTAAGGAGCTTCCATGGATTGGCACAATTCTATAGTAATTTTATCAGACAATTCTGTGAAATATGTGCACCTATTTTTGATACCATAAAAGGGGGCATAAATACTAAATTTAAATGGAATGAGAATGATGACATAGGTTTTGAGACCTTGAAGAAGAGGATATCCACTCAACCAATCCTGATACTTCTTAGTTTTGAGAAGTTGTTTACTGTGGAATGTGATGCCAGTCATACTACCATAGGAGCAGTCCTAAGTCAGGAGGGAAAGCTAGTGGCTTCTCATAGTGAAAAACTCAGTGATGAAAAGAAGAAATACTCCTCATATGACTTGGAGTTATATGAATTGGTGAAATCACTAAGGAAGTGGAAGCATTATCTTCTTCCTAAAGAATTTGTGGTTTTCACTGACAACCAGGCTTTAAGATTCCTTAATTCATAGGATAAGTTGAGTCATAAACATATGAAGTGGGTGGAGTACATCCGAGCCTACACCTTCACCATCAAGCACAATAAGGGACTCCAAAATAAGGCGGTAGATGCATTAAGCAGGAGATTTATCACAATTCAAGAAATTCAATTGAGGAGCATTGGCATATAAAGTTTCAATGAATTGTATCCAGAGGATGAGGACTTCTCAGCAGCTTACAAGGTGTGTAAGGATTTTCGAAATCACTTCCATGGTAAGTACTTTGATTTTACTCTTCAAGAAGGTCTTTTGTTTAGGGGAGGGAAATTCTATGTGCTTAGACATTTAATGAGGGAGAACCTAGTGCATGAAATACATAATGGTTCACTAAGTGGACATTTTGGTGTTCATAAGACCTTAGAGTTGGTTAAAAGATACTACTATTGGGCAAGGATGAATAGGTATATTTAGAAGTATGTAGAGTCTTGTATAGTTTGTCAAAAGGCTTAGGGGAATTCATCCAATGCAGGTTTTTATCAACCCCTTCCAATCCCAAATAGACCTTGGGAGTGTCTCAGCATGGACTTTGTAGTTGGACTTCTCAAGACAAAACAAGGATTGGACAATATATTTTTGATTGCGGACAAATTCAGTAAAATGCCTCACTTTGTGACATGTAAGACCACCCATGATGCATGCTACATAGAAAATCTCTTCTTTAGGGAAGAAATAAGAATACATGGATTACCCCTAAGCATTGTATCAGATAGGGACTCAAAGTTTATGAGTCATTTATGGAAGAATTTATTGCAAAATCTTAGTACAAATATTTCTTTTAGTTCTACATATCATCCACAAACAGATGGGAAGATTGAGGTGGTTAATAGGAGATTAGGAAACCTTCTAAGGTGTCTCACCAAAAAATATGGAAATTCATGGGATCAATTACTTTCTCAATCATAGTTTTCTTAAAATGACACCATCAATAGATCCACTGGTAAAAGCCCCTTTGAAGTAGTTTATGGGATTCATCCCAGGGGTATATGTGAAATCAGAGACCTTCAAAGTAGTGCAGAGAAGAGTGGATATGCTGAGGAATTTTCTCAGTCCATGAAGGAGGTCCATGATACAGTGAAGAAAGAATTAGTGGAGAGTATGACACACACCAAAAAAAAGGTAGAAGAAAAGAAAAGGGATGTTCAATTCCAAGTTGGAGATCTGGTCATGGTGCACCTAAGCAAGGAAAGACTAAAAAAGGTGTTCCAATTAAGCTTCAGATGAGGAAGATAGGTCCTTGTGCCATTTTAGCAAAATATGGACCAAATGCTTACAAAGTTGACCTTCTTGCAGACATAGGACTATCTCTAGCCTTTAATGTTGCAGATCTAGTGTTCTACAAAGGACCAATCCCAGAAGGAGACCATGGTCATTTAGAAGATGCAAAAGAACTAAAGACAATGAAACTTCCAGTCACACCAAAGCCCAAAGAAGAGAAGATTTTGAGCTCCAGGGTTGCTAAGAAGACAAGAACGAAGTAATACATGGAGCACCTAGTAAAGTGGCAAGGAAAATGAGATTCAAAGGCTACATGGGTGCACGAGACAAAGTTTCAAAAATTAGGCATAGACCCTAACTTGATTCCATCAAATGGAAGTTGATCTCTTTTGTTTAGGGGAGAATAGTGAAGGAGCACCTAGGGTTTCAAAGCCCTTTTTTTTTTGTATTCTCTCCTAGTTGCTTAGTCAAATTAGGAAAGTTTAGGAAGATTTTGGAGTGATTTAGGGCTTGTTAATTTTTCTTTTGTATGATTTTTTGTTCATTCACTCTTGGTAATATCTTAAAGGAAAAATTGGGTCAAAATGTAGAATGAACATCTTAGATGCTTAGGAAGGTGGCTTTGAAGTTGTTTTGGGTCTTAGAGGTTTTTTTAGGCTTTTGGAAATCCAACCAAGGGAATGAAAACTTGTGAAATTTAAATTGCAAGAAAAGATGAAAAGTTTCTCAAAGCAACATTTCTGCAATTTTGCAACTTTAAAAAGTTGCTTGACAACTTTGCACAAAAGTTTATTTTGTCTAAAAGGATGAAATAGGTCAGTTGGAGAGGTTTATTTGAGTAGGGGAGGAATATTTAAGAACTCCTATGGTGATATTTTGAGGTTGGGTGACATTTTGATTGTATTTTCATTTATTGTAAAGTTTTTGATTGTAGGGAAAAATAGGTTTTGAACGGGGACCCGAAACCCCTTACAAGCTAGAATGAAAGTTTAAACATTGAAGCGCTCCAAAAAGAGACAGGACTGGAAACCAGTATGCTAAAGCCAAAACTAACAACAAAAAACCTTGAAAAAAACCAAAAGCCAGAGACCAGCAAAAAAAAAATAGACCACAAGAACCAGAAACCAGAGCCTTAGACAAACTCCTTGCAAGCCTCATCGGCTTCCTGCTTCGCTTCATATATCTTCTTTATCGCTGCAATGAACTCTGAGAGTTCCTGGATCTTATCATGAATTTTCTTCCTTCTTGCTGATCTAGTGCATTTTCTGGGGCCATCATCTTCCAGGTTCTCAGTGATATCCTCTAGTTTTTTACTGGGGGATCCAGTATCCAGCTCAACCTTAATGGTCAGGAAACAATCCATGGACGAACCCATAAATTTGTTGTAGTCTCGCATGTGTTTTTTCATGGTATTCTCCATGGTTTCCATTCTAGCTTGTAACTGCTGCTCATTTTTATCCTCATCATTAGTAACCTTGTCCACCATAGTTTTAGGGCTAGACTCTAGCAGAGTCTGCAGAGAGTCCACCTTAGCAGCAATAGAACGGTGCTTAAGGTTTAAATTCTTGATCTCCTGGAACAACCATTTAATTAACCGGAAGGAGTACATGGAAGCAACTTTGGTCGTTTGGAGAACCCCAAAGGGGGGATTGATCTTATCATCCATGTCTTCCCTCAGTAATTGAACATTCCTTTCCTGCAAGTCCACCATTTTGATGAAAGGGGTGTTCTGAGAACTACCAGGGGCATTGTCTGTCTCCCTCTCTGGTAAAGTTGACTCCTTGGTAGGGGAAGTATTCTCCACCTCTGTCGCATCCTTCTAAGTGTTATGACCACCATCCATAACTACTTCAAGTTTTGTAGATATAGGCACGTCGTGGTCTTCAGAACTATCATACTAAACCAGAATTGGCACTTTCTGACCTCCCACATCCTCCTCCTTCTTATCCTCTTTGTTCTTCCTTCTACCCGAGGTTTTTCCCTTGTCCATAGAGCCCGTAATCTCATCATCTGTGTTGTCATTCTCCTTCGAAGCTAAATTTGAGACCGAGGAAGAAAAGTAACTATCTTCCTCAGTGGAATCAACCATATTATAAAAGCCTTCCACACTATCAGCAAAGGTGTCTGTATCCATGATAGTCTCCTTATCCTTCTTTAATTTTTTACTAGTCGAACTCTTATCTTTCACATTCACATCCCTAATTCTCTTTTTACTTGAACCAGATTTAGATGGGATTATGACAGGGTTGACACTAGCCATCTTCTTTATGTGTTCAACAATTAGGAGAATCAACCCTTCATGAAGAATGGGTTTCTTCTCCTTCTTCTTGTGCTGGGAGATGCTTAAACGGAGAGATTGCAAAATGTAGAAAGGTAGGGACACCCTAATTTTATGTCAAAAATGACAAAGCAAAACAAAGTGGTAAGAATGGGCTCTTTTAAACCTACCATCCAGGGTTACATACTCCATGACCGCCATCATAACAGTAGCCCAGATTTCTTTGAATGATGCCACATAATAGCACCCTCCAGTCTCTTTCACAAGGCTTTTTTTCTCCTCCTTACTCTTGGGAAAGCGCTGAATGGCCTTTTGTGAAACCTTACTGTCCCAAAAGAATTTGATGCCCTTCATGCTAAGAGAAAAAATCTTAGCAATGAAATCCTCTATGATGTTCACAATGATGCCCGCTATAGTAACAGCCCCATTTCTCATTGATTGTAAAGTTGCAGACTGAGACATTAACTATTTTAAGCATTTTTGATTGAATAGAATTGAAGATGAATTAGATTAGTTGAATTTACATTGTAATTAGTTCCTCATTATTGTCTAATATCTCTGTGTGGAGAGAGGTTGTTAAATAATTTCCATTTTGTAGCTTCTTGTTAAATTTCTTTAAAGTTGTAGTTCTCTGGTCCAATTCTGGACTGTACATAGAAAATGGCTCCTCGAGGTTCTTAGATCCATGGAAAACAAAATGGGACTGGATGGAATGAAAGAGGAGTCACTATACATATTTTTCCTTTTGGTTTTAGGAGTATAAGTGTTGGGGTTTATTTTTGAGCTCTTGCCCTAGGCAAGCTTGGCTATAGCCCAGCTAGGGAAATAGAGTGACAATAAGTCATAAATTGCAAGGTTGGATTGGTAGAAGAAATCTAGTGCTTGGAGGGTTATAAAGGAGAGTTGATATGACCCTCTATGCAATGGTAGTAACTAAAGAGTTGATTTCATAAGGTTATGAAGGCAAATCCAGAGTAAAGACCTATTAGCCCTATTTTTAAGGACAATATAACTAAAGACTTTCATGGACCATAGTAAAGAGAGATTGAAGAAACCTCACCTTGAAAATATTTAATGTTTTGAAAAAGGGTATTTGGATCCTATGATATATTTTGGGGTTATTTAGAGAATGTTTAAGAAAATCAAGAATTTGAGCCAGAATAGGGCTATAAGAGTTTCTAGGCCTAATCCTAGATTGTAGGAGTTTGATATGTGAAAGGATGATTGATGGTTTAAAACCTTAAATAATGTCCTAAAATGACCTATGGAGATGAGAATTCAACCCTGCAAAGTATTGTGAATGAGTTGGCTTAGTTTGATAGAAACTACTCTTGTAGAGTCAGTGAGCATTGAAGGAACTTGTTGATAGGGTGGATCTTGATTGGAAGGGTGGAGTTCTTGGTGAATTTCATTCAAGTTTAGGGTTTGGTAAATCCCTAATACACATAGTAAATAGACCTTAGATAAGATTCAAGCTGACTCCATAGTTAGAAGAACCATTCCTATCATTATCACGCTCTAACTGTCACAATAAACTATTACCACTCATTTTATTCCAATATTTGAACACAGTCTCTTAAGCCAAATGGATTCTTTACAAGCATGTGAGTAGATACCATATACTTATATTGAGTAGTGGAAAAATAAAAGTTACAATTTTTCTCTTACTCAAGTATTTCCAAAAGAGACAGTTGTGAACATATCCAATTATGTATTTTAAAATATAAAAAATATAATCAGCCTAGTGAAATGCGCCAACAATATATAGGAGATACAATATAAGAAACCGTCAAATGTTATTATAAAACCATGAGCTAAAACCATTTATAAAGAGGCATCCATCTTATCTCCAGTCAAAGATGCTATATAATGTGTCAATACACACACCAACAAATGTAACTCCTTTTTACAACTCATTTATATGTTCAACACATTTTTACATTTTCCATTTCTAGAGACCCAAATTTTGGAGTACATAACTTTAAAAATGTGTCTCCTATTGACAAGTTATTTGAAGCATAAAAAATCTTATGGAATGCTCTATCACCTAGTAAAAACTTCAAAATTGAATTCAAAAAATATTTCAGTGATTTTTAAAACAAAACAGTTAATATCTTTAAAATTAGGCATGATCTTGCAACAAAAATTTATTGGGATGCCTATCTAGCCCATCCAAACCTTTGGGGAAAGAATAAGGAAAATTCATTCTCAAATACAGAAAAATAAAAAAAAGTAACCACATGTAAATGCAAGGTTGAGACACATTTTCCTAACAATCTCCCACTTTATAAACACCTTGCAAGAGAAAAGGGATTATCCCTTACAAATATGGCATGATGGATATTATTGATTTGTCAAACTTGTTAGAAGGATGAAGTATTGGTGGAAGACTTGTTGGGAAGATTATGTAACAATATGATATGTTGATAAGGTATTAATAGACTTGTTGATATTGTTGACATCTATTTTATGTTGTTGCATTCAAATTAGTCAGCCAAGAATAGTTTGCAGGTCACAATAATAGTTACTTATATGGATATAATTTAGCATACATCTTATACACCTATGTTATTTTCATCTAAACAATTTTATTAAAAGTATTTATATTATGTTTTAGATACTATTACGATTATGTTGGATTCTTTGTCTACATTTTTGCTATGTTTTGATCTATTTACAGTTGTCATTTTGGCTTGGTGTGCTTTCAGGGTAATATCACTTCTTGCCTAATGATGGTCAGTTTGGTTTAGAAGATGCCTATTTGTCTACTACTATTCAAAAAATGATCTTGTGGTTTTTATTATTTGTTGAAATTCATCTTTATACTGGGTATGTGCAGGATCATGGTGTGCCAAAAAGTGGCGATGTGAAAAATATGCCTTTTTCAACAACCCAAAAATGTGAAAAGACGTGTTTGAATTTTTAGTAGGCCTGGGTGTCATTACACCTAGCCAAAGGAGAAACCAAAGCACAAGCCACATCGGGTACTTGATATGTATTGGGTACCCGATAACTATCAGGTACTCGATATATAAGATAATTTTAAACCAACAACATTTATTTTATAATATAATATTTGTCCTCCTTCACTCTGTTGCTCCATGGTTTAGGTGTTAGAAATGGCCTAAGCCGTGGACTTTCAAAAATATATTATGTTTCTAATAACCCAATCGGGTTCTGAGAAATTTCTCAAAACCCGATCAAGTTCTGGGACAGATTGAGTATTTTTATAATATTTTCTAGGCTAGGTTACCAAGCCTACAACAATTTTGAATTTTCTATAACCCGGTTGGGTTATATGAAATTTAATTTTTTTTTAAAGATGTGTCCACTTTTTTGACTCGCAACTTGTTGCACATACCCATAGTTAGATTCATTTATTGACACTTTATCTTATCTTTTGAAGTTTCTTTTAAATCTGATCCTAATGTTTGCTCATAGAAGATTATTTTGTGCATGTCAGAATGTCTATATAACTAGCAAGCTCCTCTAACAAATAGTCATTTGTCCAACTTATCTCATCCAACACCATTGTGACCCAATAACCATGTGCTTAGGAGGAAGGGAAGCTCTTTCCTAGTCCCTCTTTTAGGCAGATTTGGTTGGTACCTACACACTCAGTGACAACGCGTACTCTATTTGCAGTCTTGTGCAAAATTTGCATCAACAGGGAGGAAATGTGGATGATAGAAAGAGTACTATAGGTGGTGCATTTTTCTTGGTAAAAATATTGGTATAATTGTTGAGAAAAAAAAAAGAATTCAACTTCTTTATCTGTTGCTGAGGCAGAATATATTGTTGTTGCAGTCAATTATACTCAGGTGATATGGATGAAGTAGATGTTGAAGGATATCAGAGTGGTGTATGATAAACCTATTTGTATCTATTGTGAAAATTCAAATAAAATTAATATTTATAAGAATCCAGTGTTACATTCAAAGACTACACATATCTATCAAGTTTTAGTTTTTGACAGAAAAGGTAAATGAGAAGGAAGTCAGATTTGAGTATGTGCCTACTAAAGAACATATTGTAGACATTTTTATGAAGTATTTGCCTATGGATACTTTTGAATATCTTTGACGGAAGTTAGGGGTGCTTGTCCCTCCTGAGGTGTATTTATTTGCATCAGTCTAGTGCATTACACAGACATATCTTGTGATCTGGATTGATGATTAGTGGATACTACTCATGGGGAATAGAAAGTATTGTGTTTTGTTGAGTCAAATTTTTGGATTTTGGGGGAAAGTTAGCTTTTATGGTTTTTTAAAATATGTGCCTTTTTCATTAATGTCAAAGGGGAAGAGACGGTCATGTGAAAAATTGTTGTGTGCAAGGTCTAAGGGGGAGTTGTTGATTTCTTTGTCATTGATTGTTTTTCACATAATTTGTTTTCATAAAATCCAAATGGGGATATTTTGGGAAGAATGTGCAAATATGTGAATTGAGTGATGTGTTTTCATTGATGTTAACATATTTCTCTGTATGAGATAGTGATGCAGTGAATTTCGGTGAATTTATTTGTTCAGTATAGAAAATATGATGAAGATCAAAGTGTAAATTTTAAAGAGTTTGTATAATCTTGTCTATAGTTGATTTAGTTCAATTTTAGGAGGTTTTCATGGATAATTGAGTTTTTTATGAGTATCTGTGTTGTGATTGTTTTTCTATTTATTCAGCGGTGACAAAGTGGCGATATTTTGATCTGAATTATCTGCATTATAATATATTTATTTATGGATTTGGAAGAATTTTTGGTACATGTTGATGTGTGTCCTCGATTCAACTGGTTTGTGGTTTGGATCTTTTCAAGTAATTTTTCAAGGTTGACAGTCATTGTAGTTGGTGTTCTTGAAGTTTGATATGAAGATGTTGGTGATTCTAGTATTTTTTTCGATGTGGATGTTGCCATGGTAATTCATGATTCTTGTGGATGTTTATATATTGTGTGCCTTTTGTGTTGCTGGTATGTATGATCATTGTACTCGCAAATTGATGTTTTTACATTGGTATGTTGGTGTTCTTCATGTTCTTGACCAACCAGATGATTATAGCATTTGTTGTGGATGTTCGATGCATAATCTTTGAAGGTGTATCATGTTTGAGGTGAAATATTTTGGTATGTGTTATGTCTTGGCTGACATTTCTTGGTCTGCATGTAATAATGTAGAGTGTGGTTATATTTTTGTAATGAGGTAGTGAGTGTTGAATCAACCTTGATGATCTTTCCAAGGTTGATATTATGTATAAATAAATGTTTAATAATCATGTATTCGTATGTGGATATGTGAATATGTATGTGAGCTGAATGTATACATATTTTGAAGGCAGAGAAGAAGTGTGAAGAATAAAGGTATTTTGTGCTTCAATGGACCTGATCCATGCATAGAAGAGATGTTATTATACATTTCATAACTTCTGGATGTGATAAAATTTGTTTGTATAGGTAGTGAGCCTTCCCTGGGCAGTAAGTATTTTTCATTTTGAGCAGTGAGCTCTAGGTAGTGTGTCTAAATGTATGTGCATTCCCCACTGTAATACTTCTAACATATTATCACTATCTTGTGGGTTCATCCCCACCATGGTTTTTCCCTTTATGGGGTTTCCACCTACAAAAATTTTGGTGTTATGTGTTCTCATGATGTGATGTTGATCTAAGATTTCATGTTTAATTATCATATCTGAGAACAAGTGTAAGTTGTGTAAGTTTTGGGACAACTAATTCACNTTCCCCCCCCCCCCCCCCCCCCACCCTCTCAATTGTCTACCCTATTTCCATTACCTAGGAGGTGCCTTAGACCCAAAAAAAATTGATGAAACTTCTACCACCTATAACTCTCTATTATATATGCTTGTATCCTTTTTCGCAGTTGTGTCGACTATCACCTACATAGAAAATGGGGGAAAATGTTGGGAGAAAGTGGTTTTCTTTAATCAAAACCTTGTATAGGATTTCACCTTGAAGTAAACATATAAATTCTTGAAAAGTGAAGCCTCTTATTAGTAGTAGAGGCTTGAATAAGGGAATAAGATGTCTCATACAATGAACGATGCAATTGTTCTTGAAATAAGATTATAAGTATTGATGTAATAGCATGACTACACAAAGACATAAAAGGACATCAAAAAAGACATGCTTGCATAATGATTAGTGTACCTTGCCACAATGAATGCTTTAAATTCTCCTTTAATGCTTGAACTCAAATGAATTTTTGGTTTCTTGAACATATTAATTGATAGATTGATAGTGGATGCCAAAATGAGGGAGGTGGAATTACTTTCATACCTGACCAAGTCATTTTAGGGCTCAAAATTTGAAGGAGGTTGATGGGGTTTTGAATATGCTACCAAAATCATGAGACCATTCTCCAATTTAAATTTAGACTACTTTTACAGGGTATAGGGTGCCTCACAAGGCATGGGGTTGCCTATCTCACCTAGTACCTTATGGGGCACCTTGTTCTATCGAATCGGGGCTTAAATTTAAATTAAGAGTCAATTAAGATATGGCGATACCCAAAATGTGCACAGAATCAAGGTTTGAAGTCAAAATAAATACAAAAGGACACCCATGACATAATAGGACCTATGCTTGCAAGAGGTGATAAATGAAATAATTAAAGGGGGACACACCTAGAATTAAGGACCCACACATAAATTAAATTAAGAGAAAATAAATATTTATTAATTAAATTAATAGAAAAGACCTATAACACATAGAAGAATGAGCACACACTAAATGGGTGCTAAGTAAGCATGGAATTATGCACTTTAGGAAGTGCGTATAATTTATAATGCTACATTTATCCCCCACTTTAGCAGGTGTATGATCCTATACAATACTCATGGTAAATTGAGAGAGAGAGAGAGAGAGAGAGAGAGAGAGAGAGAGAGAGAGAGAGAGAGAGAGAGAGAGAGAGAGAGAGAGAGAGAGAGATATANAGAGAGAGAGAGAGAGAGAGAGAGAGAGAGAGAGAGAGAGAGAGAGAGAGAGAGAGAGAGATTTCTAATTTCAAGGGAACAATCCCCCAAACCAAATATATTAACTCATACAACCATGTGAAACTGCACACAAAAATAAGGATAAAGGAAAAGACAAACAAATAAAAAACAAGACACACAACACAAGGGGTTAGTGTAAGAATGATTCTGAATAAATGAGGGGTGAATCAGTTATCCTCAGGTCTAGATGTACCAATTCAACTTTTAAACACTTCAACCAACTCATATCTACTCAATAATCCACTCGGTCTCTATAGCATTTGATTAGTAACATAAACTTACAGTCCACTGTCCTAAAGTAATCAACTTGCATAATATAAAACTCTTAATAGTAAAACACATCAAATAACATTCACACAAGTATGACACCAGGATTTAATGTGTAAACCCAATATGGGAAAAAACACCAGTAACTATTCTGAAGTGAGCTTTGTGAGGAGCCAACCATGTTAAAGGTTACAATACACATTGTTAGGTGTGACCTTGTTAAAGGATTTAATCACCCTGTTAAAAGTGCCTTGGTTAGAGGACTTAATATCATTCCATTAGAATGTCACCTTGATTAAAGTATTTACAAAATGATTGTTAGGTCAACCTTGATTAAGGGATTTTAATTGATACAATGGTTAGAAAGTAACAGCAATTTTGATCTGAAATATACAACTCACTTTGAAAATACATATCCACTTTAGCTTAAATGCTAATTCACTGACTGCCCTTCATTATCATCTCCATCTATCTGATCTGCTTGGAAATCCTTCAAGAAATAACCACTTCATAGTTCTTTACTACTCTTATCGACCTTCTCTGCCTTCTTCTTAGATTGGCCAATCAATTGAATCAACCTCTCTTATTTTTCACCATAACCTACAATTAGGTTATCCTTATACCTCTCTAACTAGGTAGCTTGATCTTTTGTCACTTAATCATCATCGTAGATCTTAGGTTTTGGTCAGATCCAATGAATCCTTCCAACATTTCATTCTCCTTCTATCTTTCTAGATACTTCTCAAAACTCCTTCTTGAATCCATACATAGAAATGGTTAAACATATATTAAATTCTCATTAAATGCTCTAGGTTGTTCATCCTTATCTTCAACACACTTTACATATCCCAAGAATTTAACTATGTCGGTTGGGATCTCAATTCTTTCATAAACCGTAAAATAGTGACACTCATTCATCACTGTGTTCTTCTGCTCAGTCATCACTAGATAACTTGGTAAATACTGATGCTCGATTGACACTATATAAATCGACATGTATTGGCGCTCAGTCAACACTCGCATCACTTGGCGTAAACTTAAATTCCTTAATCTTTTGCTCTTTTTCTCGGTCAAGACTAAGCTTTTAGTCTTCCTTACCTCACTTAGTGTTATAGATAAATAACACATTATCTTTCTGATTTTCCAACTAATCAGGTACCCATTGTAGTTTCTCATAACTCCACCATTTCACTAGGTCTTCTTGTTATCTCCTCTTTTCTAAATCTTCTTCCTCAATCAAATGATATGGCACTTTACTAGATAAAAATTGTCTTACCAGTTAAGGTTTGACATCAATGACAATATAACAATTGTTTCAATTGTAGCTTCCAATAGTTAGTACTATAAAAAAGGCTCTAAATCAACTAGTCGAAGAGACCTCAATGAACAAAATGTCTCAATTGCTAGCATCATATTCAAAATTTTATTTTGAGAGCACAAGTGGTCTCATAGGAAGAGAAAAAGAACACATCAAAGATGAGACAAGACGAGTTGTGATCCACCAAATAGAGAGGTGTAGTATGCTTTTGGGATCACAAATGAGAGAAAAAGGAAACCAAAAATTATAAAAACTAGCAAAGTGTGTCATGTTAGGTGATCCATGATGTTGGTTCCCAAATCATCAAATTCACAGAATCCTAATGATTAGCCAATTGCTTGTACTAATATTTTGGATTGTATTTGGCCAATGAATGGAGAGTGTATGTACTTATCTCCCCTACACTTCATGATCTATCAGATCTAGGGGGTGTTCCATTACAACACCACAACTGGTATATCTATTATTTTTAGTAGGAAGATATGTTTTCTTGTATTCAATCAAGATGTGTAAGACTTTCTCAAACTAGAAAGGTGCTTGAACATCTCACTTCTTAGATGAGAGAATATGAAGACTCATAAACTAACAAAGTAAATAAATTAACTAAAAATAACACTTGTTCAAGTGATTTAACCTTTAGATTCACTATTTGATTGGACCCTTTGAGAAAACAACTGTTAGAGTAATAGTCTCTCGAGTTATTAATTAAATCATTATGATATAATTACTAACTCATTTATTCACTCTAGTTTGCTTTAGCTAACCTTAGGGTTTCCCTTTTAGGGTTTTTTGATTCCTTTATAAGGATTCACCTCTTTTGTTTTAGACACAGAGTTTTCACATCTCATTGTAATCTAGAAACATATCATTAATATATTGTTTTCTTGAGCACATGATGTCTCCTATGGCCTTTTGGCCTCCATAGCTTCTTCTATCTGTTGTCTTTACTTCTTCCATGTAACAGGTTATGCATGCAGGTGTTCTTGGGAGAATAGGGTTGTACCTATTCTAACATGGTATTAGAGCGATCCTGCAGCTGGCTATTCGTGTTTTGTCAAAGTGTTTCAAAAGCTTGGGGTTTTCCTAGCTTTTTCAAAAAAAATTGTGTGGATTTAGGGGGGACCTCTATTTCTGGTCATTTTGGGCTCAAACAGACATTACCATTGCGCTCAGAACGCCCAAAAACCCCATAATCCATATAAAGTTTGTCCATTTTGGACACCTTGCCTCTGAGGTAAAAAAAATTTTGGTTTCCAATGTCGTACGGGCATAGAAACCAAGAAAAAAAATCAAAAAAACCCTAATTGTTTAAGGTTTTTATGTGCAGTCAATACAATTTAAAAGGCGCCATCGTCGGGCCCCCACTGGCAGCGCCTCCCGCTGGCCCTGCGGGCTACACCGGCACCTCTGGCCCCACCACCAGCTCTACTGCCACCGCGCGGACCCCACCACCCTACACTCCACCACCACCGGCCCTCGCTACTCTGCGCTCCTCTGCACCGACGCCCTCAACCCCGCCGCTCCGTCGGCTTCCACTGCCCAACCTCCGCGCCGCCTCTGCGCCCCCCGCGGGACTGTTTAGCCCCCGGCCCTTTTTTTTTGCATAGGTGGCGGTCACATTGGTGACCAGGGACTCTGGCCCAGCCCCCTGCACGCACCATGCGCCCAAAGGGCTTATTTTTTTAGCCCCAAGGGCTTAAAGCCTATTTTTGAGCATTTTTGGGCCCTTCTCACTGTTTTCGCTCTATCTAGAGAATACTGAGGTATTTTTTGGACTTCGTTATATCGTCAGAAAGCTCTTTTCGAGATCTTTCCGACCATGGTGGTTTTTTTTTGGATCTACTATTTTGATAGTGTTTTTTTTGTCAAAGTCTGATGTCTATTTTTTTCCTTCCGGGAGCCCTATCTAGCTCATTCAGACTCTATTTTTGGCAAACCAGATATTGTCGGAAAGCTGGTTCTGTGAGTTAATCAATTGCAGGGGTATTTTTTCTAGATTTTTCTCTAGGTTCTCTCTCCTCTGATTTTGGCATCTTTCACACTTTGGCAGATTACTTGGGGTCTACAGGTCCTGGGATCTCTTCTTTTGATCTTTCTGGCTCACTTTTCTTTCTAACTTCTGAGCTTGTATACTTCTCTTCTGTAGCATTCTTTATTCTGTAAACGCACTAAGATAAAGTGCCTACTTCTGCATTTTTGGGATTTTGAGCACCTTGTATTTTTTGTACTTGCACTCAGTTATAAAGTGTCATGGGGGGTTATGATGTTATGCCATTTTGTGCTCATCCACCTTTGTCAAGTGAGCGTACCTTCCATGAAATTATCCCATGCTGTGTGTCGGTGACACCGCCCTTTATCCTATGCTTGTACTTCTATTGCACTATTGGTGTTCCTGATTCTTCTTTCTGCAGATGTTTCTGGCATTGCATTTCAGTGTTCCTGTCACCTCTCCCTGTTCAACATTATGGGGGGGTTCACCTGTTGGTCCTATTGCTTCTTTGGTTCAATTGATCATCTCTTTAGACTTTGTCTTCTCTACCTGGTCATGCACTTCAGTGGGGGTTCCAGCAAATTCCTCTGACAGAGTTTACAGCTTCATGCTTCGGAGATGCTTCTTTCTCTTTCTTGTTCCTTTCTTTGGGACTTTCCCTAGATTGAAGGCTCAGTTTCCTTCATCTAATTTATTTCTTGTACTTGGGTACCTGATCAGGCCTTGTTGTCGGGACCCATCT